>NW_004624857.1:6094047-6116175 GCF_000247695.1 Heterocephalus glaber | reverse complement strand
GCCCTATTTCTCTCTCAGTGAGTCTGTCATTGGTGTAGAGGAAAGCTATTGATTTTTGTGTGTTGACCTTGTAACCAGCTACTTGAATGAATTTGGTTATTAAAAGACACCATAATATTAAAAGAGAGAGCCACCCACTCAAGACTCTTTCCAGAAATCCAGGAACTATTATTTTTTTTATGATTTCCAATGAAACTCTCATATTTCACATTATCAATTATATCATTTGAACCTTACTTACACTTTTAGTATTTTCACACCAGAGAAACTATTCGGTGTTTACACATGTGTGTCCTATTTATTTCACTTAAGAGTATGGCCTCATTGTGCATCCATTTGAAATAGGAAGAAAATGTCTAAATGAGTAGGGGAAGTGGGAGGGTTAGGGGAAAGGAAAGAAGGGAAAAGGAAAAATATGATAAAAGGAAAAAACGGAAACAAAGTCTCTGTAAATAGGGAAGGGAGGGGGTGAAGGGAGGGCAAAATGGGGAAAAAATAAGAACTAAGATACATCATGTAAAGGTACAAGATTCCAACGATGAATGTAACTGTATTTTATACCTAAAATGTACCAATAAACTCAATGAAAAATACTATCCTAACTTCAAAAATATTGAAATAGAAATTTTGTATAAATTAACAGTAATTATTTGAGTAAGGAATGGTTCATTACTGTGGCAACATTCAGAACCAGAAGTTCAGAGTTCCATCCAGCAAGGAGAGCAGAGAGCATTACAGCCAAATGTACATGCAAAGTACAGAAGTCACCTGATTGGCTATAGCTAAGCATTTGTCTTATTTGGGTATGATCTGATGAGGCATTTGTACTCTTTGGGCATGATCTGATCTGTTGGCTGCCAGTCTTTTATAGTTTCTTACTAGCTGAAGCTGTGTGATTAGTTATATCCCAGCTATTTAGTATGTATATCATGTATATTCCTAAATGTCTCAATACCTGGTGTATAGAAAAACAGAGTTGGGAGTTGAGACTGTACTCGCATAGAGTACTATTTTTTAAGAGTGTGAAAGAAAAAAGGAACAGTATTGGGCAGAATGTTTTTCTAGATTATCTAGGCACCACTATTCTGTATATCCCTTATTTCTGTTACCTACTACACAGCTTCACCGAGTTCTTCTTAGGAGGTATTTCCTGAAAAAATGACAATGCATTAACAAAAAGTGAAAGTTTATTTCTGAAGGTGAGGTTTTCCAGACCAGCTCATTTATTTTGTTGCAATGATTACCATCACACATCCAGGGCTTTGTTTGCCTACAGCCAATTCCTGTGGTTCCTGTGGTTGGAAGGTAATCAGAAAAAGTAGGAAAGACAGATGTTAGTCAAGGCTAAGGATTATTCAGCAGCAGCTTCACATGTTTGAAATCACATTGTGGTTTTTTTCAGTTTGATTTTTATTGTCTGCTTGGACTAAACACTTGCCACTATTGTTGCGAAGCTAAAGATAATAGGGACCAATGTTCCTTAACATCACATTGCTTTAATACCTCACTGTAATATTTAATGTCATACAGAAGGCTTTCAAAACAGGGAACACATTGTAATGATAATTAGGAAAGGTTCCCAGTGCCAGGGTCCATTGCTGATTTTAAAGGTGACCATCTTGAGACCTTTATTTGCTTTAAAGTGAAATAAATCTTACTCTTCTGAAGTATCTAAAGGTAATTCTTAATAGCTATGTGAGTGAAAGCCTGATATTTCCCACATGGATATGATTCACAGATGATCCCCTGTCCCTAAGTACTTCCTACAACAGGTTCCCATCTGAAAAGTATTAACTTGAATAGCACAACTACTCTTGAGCTTTAATACAGAGGTTTGCGTTGAAGCTTTACTCTCTATTAGTTATGTGACCTTGAACATACTACCAAACCATTAACCTCATTGAGCTTTGTTTTCTGATTTATAGGTTAATGATTGCCTGGAATTGTGACCTAGGCTGGTATTTTTTACTTAAATGCAGCCTAACACATTCACACATCTATTTTAATGGATGCTGGAAGAACGGATAATACTTGTAGGTGAGAGAAAAAGAAAGACGTTTTTAGCCACAGCAGTAGCAGTAGCTAACAATAATCATTTTTTTCTGTCAGTTTCCCAAGTCTCAACTTGAACAAAGTAATGCAATTAAGGATTTTGAGAATCTAGAGGAGAAGAAACTTTTATACTGACATTTAATTAATTTTCTAGCTTTTTTTTTTTTTTTTTTTGGTACCGGGGATCGAATTCGGGTCCTTGCGTCTAGCATTAATTTTAAGAACAGTATTTCATACATACACTTTTTGCTCTTATCTGGGCAGAGATACTCTTATTCAATCTTTCCATATTGATTGACCAGAAGTGATGGGAAAATTTGCCTGGTTTTTTCCAAATAAATAAAAGAATCAGAGGGCCTAAGTATTTCTTATAAACTTCAAATTCACCAATATCATTTGTCTAGAGATAGCTAGTGCCTTTGAGTTATAAGACGAAATGGATTCTTTGTCATAAAAACCTTACTTATTGGCTTCCCTTCAGCAGAGATAAGTTTTATTTTCCTCCAGACTCCTAAATCAACAGGCACTTTCCATTCATTCTCTGGTTTCTAGAATTTTATTGACATGATGTATTTGTTGTTGTATCTACTACCTTTCTCTTAGTCTTTGTAGGTTTATATCTATTTTCTTCCCTCTTTCTTATTTTAATCATTTTTTCAGGAGAAAGCATAGCTTAATAAACTATTCCTACAAGCATGTTTTCTGAAACTCTTTTTAGATATCATTCATGTTTTTAAGTTTTTGAAATCCAAAGACACTAATTTATAAATATTAACCTAAAATAAATTGTTCTATGGTATTTAATTATACAACCTTAACTGCTTTTGTTTTCTCCCCTGGAAGGGGTCGGGTGTTGTTTATTTTGCAATGGAAATCTTGTGACACAAATTCATATTTTTCTAAATCTTTAAAAGAACTACAATTATTTAATTTTCAGAATAAATTTAATGTCATGGGATCTTGACTAAATTTCTTATCATGAGGCTTCCACTAAATGATTGCGTTCCTTAGTTTTGTTTTCTTCATACATAAGGCAACCCAGTGTTCTAAAGCTTTTGTGAAGATCCAAAAAGATATCACATATATTAAAATTGTTTCACTGCAGCAAGAATAATTATATCAATCTAAGAGCTCATTTAAAAGAAAATGTTAAAGAAAATAAAAGAAAATGTTGTACCTAATTTAAAAAATTTCAAATCATGCTTTTTTTTAATGCAAATAATCAATTTGGATTTGTGAGGTAAACTATTCAATTCCTTGATATTTTATTATTTTAAATGTACTATATCAAGTTATATGCTAAATACCTTTAAAATGTTTTACCAATGCCAAATAAACTGTTCTCTGTTCTCATTCATTCCATTAACATATTGTATTCCAGGATTTTGTAAACTTTGAACTGTATGTGGCATTCCATTTCAACAAATAGCACTGCAATATCCAGTTCTCCAAAATGAAATATTTCTATTTTACAAAACACAGGAAAAAAGTATACGGCAGGTGAAAGATTATTTCATGGACTTGTATAAAGCAATATATATTAAATGAAAACTTCTGTACATCAAATATATTCAAAAATCCCTGTCTGGTAATATTTTAACTGTAAGCATTGATCTTTAAATAAAATATTGGGTATAGCAAATGACTGGAAAGAATAGAACCTGCTATTTAGTATCATATACTTTGAATTACTACTTTAGATTAAAATATATTCTTGTATGTACCTTTAAGACAATGACTACAATACAGTAAAACAGTTTTTGACAGCATAAAAAGCGTTAACTGTTTGGTCATAAATCTGGAATTTAAAATGGGTGAAATTGAGTAATAGGGTAAATCTGAATCTAAAATCTAAAGTTCACGGAAAATTTTCACAATAACTTTGCGTGTGTGTCCAAAAATGTTTTATTTGTTAAAAGGTTTTTTAATTTCAAAAATTTTTTCATTTTAAATTGTTTAAACCATAGTGTATATATATATATATATATATATATATATATATATATTCACAGTATACAAAATATACTCAGGGCATATGAAATAATTTTGTATACATATACATTGTGTAACAGTGTCCACTATCAATTGGTAAGAGCTGTCATTGCACATGCTTTACATTAGATCTCCAGAAACTGTTCATCTTTTAAGTGAAAGTTGACACCCTTTGAGGAACACATATTCATTTCCTTCATACCCTATGCCCTGGCAACTACTAACTACCATTCCATTTTCTGTTTATATGGATTTGACTTTTTTAGATTTCCATGAAAATGAGGTCATAGGGTAATTCTCTGTATATGTCTAGTTTATTTTGCTTAATGTAATTTTCTTCCACTAAATTAATCTCTACATGTATGGAAGAGCTTCCATATTGGGCTGAATAATATTCATATATGTAGAGAGACATATACCCACACAGCTTACTTAATTCATTTATCACATTTAAGTATTTCTCATACTATGGTTATTATGAATGCTCCTATGAATACAAAAGTTCACCTATCTCTTCCTGTGACTGATATTATTTCCTTCCCACAAAGACAGGAAGAAATGATATGGCTGGATTATATGGCATTTTTCAATTTCTTAAGAAGCCCCATACTATTTTTAATAATGACTATATTAACATTATCACCAACAGTGTACAAGTTTCCCCCCCTTACCACATGTCTGCAACATTTATTATCTCTTTTTTTAATAATAGCCTTCAGAACAGTTGTGAGATGATGTATTATTAGGATTTTGATTTGTATTTCCTTGATGAGTAGTGATGTTTCCTTGTGCCTGTTAGCTGTTTTCATGTCTTATTTGAGGGAATATTTATTCAGATCATTTTTTACTATTTTAAGTCATAGGCACAGGCAAGTATTTTCTGAACAGAACTCTAGTTGCACAGAAAATAGTACCAAGAATCAACAAATGGGATCAGATCAAATTAAAAGACTTCTTCACAGGAAACCAAAGAAACAACACAGTGGAGCAATAACTTACAAAATGGGGGAAAATGCCAGCTATTCCTTAGAGGACTGGTATTGAGAATATATAAAGAACTCAATAAAATTAGACCCTTCAAAATGAAAAAGAGGCAATCAAAACTTGGGCAAGTGAAAGGAATAGACAGTTCTCAAAAGAAGTACAAATGGCCAATAAATACATGAAGAAATGTCCAATATTGCTGGCTGGCCATTGGGGAAAAAGAAAATTAAAACAACATTGAAATTCCCCAGAAAGAATGCTGTCATAAATATAACAATGCTGGTGAGGCTTTAGGGGAAAAGGAACCTTTCTACATTGTTGGTGTAGATGTAATATAGCACCACTGTTATGTAAATCAGTATGGAGATTTTTCAGAAAACCAAATCTAGAAAGTTGACTGGACCCAGCTATTCCCCTTCTAGATATCTTCCCAAAAGAGTTAAAGATATCATATTACATGATGCATGCATATCCATGTTTGTAGCAGCACAACTCATAATAGCTAAATATAAGAAGCAGACTATATATGCAGCAATAAATAAATGAATAAATAATGTGTCATTTTCACACAGTGGAGTGCTGCTCTGTCATAAAGAAGAAAAAACATGAGTCAGTTGTAGGAAAATGCATGCACCTTGAGATCATAATGTTAAGTGAAACAAATCAGACTCACAAGCTTAATACTGCATGATTTCTCTTATATGAGAAATAAAATATAAAGAACAAAATAAAAGATAATAGGAAATAGACAGATCTTTTGCAAAAGGGAAGGGCACCAAGAGATGAAGGGAGAGGGGAAGGAGAGATGGTAAAGAGGATGAAAAAACAGAAAACAACAGAAAAATAAAACCAAGATCCATTTTACATATGTACCAACTCCCCACCAGGAATATAATCACAATATGTACAAATAAAAAAGATAAGGGCACTATAAAAGAACAAAGTTGTAGGCTAATACCTTTGAAAAAATACTCAAAAACAGACCAGGAACAACAGAACATTAAAAGGAATATATGCCATGATCAAGTGGGATTTACTCATAAGGCACAAAGATAAATGCAAATAGTCATGTGCAACACAGACAACTTTTGGGTTGCAAGCACACTAGAATTTAAAAGCAGTGAAGACAGTCCATTGCTGTTCTTTGTGGTAGTGGCAGTTTTTAAACCTCGTCAAATTTGTTTCTCCTTATCTCATACAAAGGTAAGTTCTATGTTACCTCATCTTAAATTTGGAAAAATTGTGACTGGTTCAAACAACAGAGTATATAGTAGAAGTTACAGTGTGTAAGTTGTGAGGCTGGCTCACAAAAGGCATTCAAGGTTTTGCTTTGCTGAGCAGTGCACTCCTTGGATACCTGAAGCAGGAAGTAAGAAGTCCCACTACCCTGAGGTTGTATGAGAAACCCTGTGTAATAGGTAAAGACCGCAGAAAGAAATTCTAGCTGATAGTTTCAGTTAAACTCTAATTCGAGTCAACCAAACCCAAGAATAAGATAAATGAGTGAAAATGACTGCAGGTGATTCTAATCCTCAACCAGCCACCTCCATCATCTCAGACTCCAGACTTGATGGAGAACAGACAAGCTACACAATCTATTCCAAATCTTAGTTCTTGACTCACACATTTGTAAGCATAATAATATGGTTATTATTTTCTGCCACTTCATTTTGAGAGTTTTTTGACATTTATAGAAATTCAACTGACCGTGAGTAAGCAATGAGTATTTTGTTCTTCACTATATAAAATAACAAAAAAATAGAATTGAACAATTTTTAAATAAATCACTTTGTAAGATCTAGGAAAAACATAACAAGTTATCTGTTGAAATCTGAGAATACATTGTAAGCTTGTTAAGTTTAATAATAAATACATTGGGCATGTGGTTTTTCTTTATGTAAGCATAGTCTGCACTTTAAAAAACTTAAAGTTTCTTAGAAATACATGTTCATTTCTGATGTGTGAGATAAACTGTATTCACAGATAGAATGAAAATGCATCAGATTTTGTAGTGCAGATGATCATGTATCATTTATCAATTTCAAAAATTATGTAAAGTCATGGGTGGAGTTGGAGAGTTAGATTTAAAAGATCTTCCCAAGTATATATTAACTATTGGCATATTATCTCTTAGTGCAGTTTTTAAATACAAGTTATTCCTTTGCCCCAAAGTCTTTAACTTTTTATATTCTTTCTTCTCCAGATCACAATTTTCATATTTATAAGGCACACAATTCTTCACACTCAGGATACATATCTGAAATTATACATATTTTGACATATTTTAAGAATTTTAATATTTGTGTTAAATATGATCAAAACAACTGAGTGTTATTTATTTAGCTGAAGGTAATGAAAATTAAAGATACAGCAATAATATTTAACAGAAATAAATATTAGCCATGGATATGCTTATTTAAAAATAAAGAGTATTCTGGGAAGGGTAGGGGAAAGGAAAGAAGGGGAAGGAAAAAGTACGAGAAAAGGAAAAAATGGAAACAAAGTCTCTGTAAATAGGGAGAGGTGGAGAGAATGAAGAGAGGGCAGGGGAATGGAGAAAAAATAAGAACCAAGATATATCACGTAAAGGTACAAATTCACAGTGATGAATGTCATTGTATACCTACCTAAAATGTATCAATAAATGTAATGGAATAAAAAGAGTATTCAGTTGAGATTATTTAGCAATTTTTGGAATGAGTCTAAGATAGCAAGTGAATTCCCAAGTAAATTTTCATGCACCCAGAATGAATAAATGATTATTTGCTGAGACTCCTGAATAAAAGTAAACAAAGTATCTTTATAGGATCAGGCTTCACAGCAAGTTGCATATTTGCTGTTACTAATAATATCGTTAGAAAGCCTTATTGACTGGTAAGCACATGGCAGGTCACCTGTTTATATATTGTAGCCTAGTCTATCATCAACACAATTTCTAATAACATATATTTTAAAGATGCCTATTTCACAGAATAAAAGTTATATCCAGGCCGAGGAATTCCTAGTCCTTTAGTGATTTTTTAAAAAGTCTAACTGCTACTGTAGTAGATATACTATATCTATTTTTATCAGCAAGGAAATCAAGAATGGCTAATAGTGTTTATTGAGACTTACATACACAACAATTTTTAAAAGTGTTCTATGACTGTGGTAATTTGTGTATGTATACTACTTGCTTACATTAAATCACTGAAAGTCTTCTGTTATTATTTATTCCTTTTTGTAACAATCTTTTTGGTTTATGCTTATACTCTAACTACTTTGAAAGTAGTGATACATAGTGTATTAACAATTATTTTATTATGAAATCTTGCTTTATTTTTTCATAAAACATTTTTATATATTAGCTCTCCCAATTCTTATAACTCTAGGAAGTAGCGTTATTTTATTCATTTATAGAGGAGGCAACTAAGTCCAAGAAGGTTTATATATCTTCTTCTTAATAATGTTCTATATAATATTCTACCTACTACTAATTTGGGGACAAAGGCTTTGAAGCCAAACTCATTGACCCAGACTCAAGCTGTGTTCTGAGTCTCTGCCTAACAATTCCTTTCAGTTAAGGTCTAGATGTTAGATAACCTGTCCGAGATTTCAAAGCCAGAATGTGATAGCAGAAAAGATGTGATTATGAGTTCTTTGAATTTAAATCTCCTGCTTTTTAATGTCCTTGTAAAAAGTCACAAGTCTTTTAAAGTCACAAAATTCTCAAAAGTCACAAGTCTCAAAGTCGTCTCAAAAATCTTTAAATGCTCAAAAGTCATGTCTTTAAAAAAAAATCACAAAATCTCCTTCCTTCATCATTCCATCTCTCTCTTTCCATGTTTTTTAATATGTCTCCTTTATTACATATGAATATGGTCTTGAATACACTTCATATTTGTTCTACATTCCTGACTGAAAATTTCCTGCTCCTTCCCTTTCTCAGAAATCATTTCACCCACGAAGATTTACTTCATAGAGGTTAAATTATATGTATCACCCTTCTAACAGCAGCCTCACTAACTTATAAATGCTAAAGATGTGTCAATTTTGCCTTCTAAACATCTCTTACATGTCATAATTTCTTTTCTTTGTTACCACTACCCATCTTCATGCTCCCAGTATCCCCAACAAGGAAACTCCAAGTATTCTATAAATGGTCTCCAGCTCCTGGTCTGGGCTACTAACAATCTGTTCTCCACATTACAAGCATGGAAGAGTTTTTTAAATGCAAATATAATTTCCCACTCTGCATTATTGTTTTTCCATTGCTCTAATTTAACTTGACCAAGAGGTTTTGACTTAGTTCATTCTCCAAATATCACCAAAGCCTTATTGCATCCATATATTTTTCTCTCTCAGTTGAGATATGCCAGTCTTTTTCCTGTCATTCATATGTATGTGTGTGTGTGTGTGTATATATATATATATATATATATATATATATAAATTTTTTTTTTACTCCCTCCAGCTATGTTTTGCTCTGTCATCAAGAATTATTTTCCTAGCTGGTGCGGTGGTATATGTCTATAATCCCAATCCCAGCACTTGAAGGCAAGAGGATGGGGGGGGAGGGTTCATGGCCATCCAGGGCTACATAGAGAATTCAAGATCAGCCTAAAATAAATAGTGAGACCCTGTCTCAAAAAAAGAAAACCAATAAACAAATCAATGAAATTATTTTCCTTACTCTTTTTGCTTAGGTAACTCCTATTTCCAGAGGGGGGTTAAGGGGGCTAGGAATCCCAATATCAAGATGATGCCATCAGGGATGTGTCTTACATGGGAACCCATCTTAAAATTCCTACCACTCCTAGTAGTGCCACAGGCAGGGGATCAAGCCTTCAGCACACAAGGTTTTGGCAGGCATTCTATATCTGACCCATTGCAACCTGTCCCTGAATCCAAATATTCACAGCAGTCTAGCAATATAAAACACATGTAGTCTATCTCTAATAATCCACAATGTCTTAATAGATCCAGCTTTGCTGTAAAGTCTAGTTCCAAAATCTCCTTTGATACACAAGGCAACTTTAACTATAAACCCCTGTAAAAATATTTCTTAAAAGTCACATTTTCAAGATACAATTGGACAAAATGTGCCAGTTAATTTTATCAATGTGACTGGATTAAGAGACTGGTAGAGAGGAGAATGGATCATAGAGTTGCTATCTCATCAATAGATTAATATCTGAATGTACTAGTAAAAATTGGACCACACTTGGAAGGGGTGGATCACTGGAACTGTGTCTTTGGAGGGTATAATTCTTGCTGGAGCTGCTTCTTATCCACTATGAAGTAAGCAGCTTTGCTCCACCACATCCCACATCATTCTACCATGTTTCTACCTTACAGTCAGCCAACCATGGACTGAAACTTCTGAAACTGTGAACCAAATTAAACTTCTCCTGGAAAGGTGACCAATATCCAGGGCACATATTTCCAATCACAATAGAGAAACAGAGGCCAAGAAAGCAAATATTGGAGAAAAGCAAGATAAAAACCCATCAGGGCAAACATTAAATCTTATAGACACATGTGCAGCATCTAGGGTATGTAGTAGCATGATGTGAGTGCCAAAAGGCTCAAGCATCCCTGTCCCTAGGACCTTGCTGACTGCAGCCTATCTGGGCCACTCTCTTGGGTTGATTCTGCTCACTGCTTTTAATTTCCCTTGGCAGACTCTCTATATTGGCATATCTAACTTCCCGGAGTCTCCATTGCTGATCTGGCATAACTCACATCCACATGCCTCACCCTCAGGGTTGTTTGCAGGGAGCCTAATGCTGCCACATATTTCCTAGCTTCTCAGCCTTCCCTTTGAAATGTTTGTGGAAATTTCCATGAGCTCATAATTCTTATAACCTCCATGGCTCCAAAACCAGCAGCATCATATGGATGATGTCAAGGTCTGTTGATGGTGCAAGCTGCACCCAACCTACAGCCATATCGACATCTTAGTATGTTGTTAGCTAAACATTAAAAAAATGAATCCTAAAGAAACAAATTCTTAGGCATCTCTAGGCAGCCAGAGCATACTTGAGCTCTCTTCTGAAAAATTTTAAAAGAAGTTTACACTTTTATATCTTTGAGTAGAAATAGTTAAGGGTTTATGCATTGACCTGATGTCAAGGTGCAGGCTTCATTAAATTCTGTATTCTAGCTTATTTCTTTGCCTAAATTTAGTCCTAAACCATACTGATATCTTTCAGTGATAGTTTGAAAGTTGATAAAATCTAAGTGATGGAATGAGTACAAAGAGAAACATTTTCATTTGATATGGATTTGAAATTATTTATTCTTCTTTATTTCAATTGGCATATACAATTTGTACTTATATGTGGGATACTATGTAATATTTTGATAGATATACATTTTTAATGTTCAAATCAGTGTAAATATATTTATATGCTCACACATTCTTATTTCTTTGTGGTAAAAACATTCAAAATCCTTTGAAGAGACTCTCTTAGCATGTTTGATGGTGAACACCAATGTGAGCAAGATCATATTAGAAACCAATACAATGATTCCTGCTTCCCATCAAGATAGAGCAACACGAAATCAGCTTACTTTCCAGCCTGAAACAATCAAATAATAGATAATAAATAAACCAAAAGTTATCAAGGCCATTAGAAAACAAAGTATAGTGAACCCTGAAATATAGAAAACAAATGAGGTTCAGGTTACTTTTGCCTTATAACTGTTTTGAAAGCACTTCCAAACAGTTCCATGGAAAGGGAAAACCAGATAGAAGCATGAAAGTTCTGCTAAATTAAGGAGAAAAATCTGAGAGTCCCAGAGAAAGTGACACTTCTGTTCACAGAAGAAAATACTGGAGATGAGAGAGATTCCAAGAGTATCTGTTCCTATTATCCAAAGTGGAAACCTATGTCAAAGGAGCTTTTTAATTTTTTTTTTTCAGTGCCAGGCATCAGACCAAACACTAAGTAGAGCATCAAAGAATGCTTCATTTCAGCAGTGGTACAGACCAACCAATCTTGGGTTGTGAATGAAAGGATTTCTGGAACATGAGATGTTTAATAATAAAACCAGAAAAATCCCAGGCAAACCTGAATATTTCATCACTTCTTTTGTACAGGAGTAATTTGCCCTACATTAAATTCACATTTCAAACTGTCTAATAAATTTTAAACAAAAGATCCAAAATGATCAAAAAATTTCAAAATGATCATCAAAAATCATAGCTCAAGAATATATATGCACATATATGTATATATACACATATATACACTTACATAAAAAATCCCATACCCACCAATATGAAATTATCTTGCATCTAACTGAATCTTATCAGGCATGCAAAAAAAGCACAAAATGTGTGAATTATGAGAAAGAAATACACAAGCTCAAAGCTGATAAAAATGCTAATACTGGCATACAAGATCAATTACTAGAAACTGTATTTGAAGTATTGTAAAACTGGCTAGAGATATGAAATACGTTAAAAAGACCAGGCCAAACTTTAGGGTACAAAACTAGAATGTCTGCATCTAGTTTCAGCTACATCTCTAGTTTCAGCTCTAACACACAAAATACTTAGACATTGCCATTCCTCCATTTACAACAATAAATCACTGGACCAACTGAAAACTAAAGACTTTTCTTGGCCCAACTGAAGTTAGAGAGCAAATTTATGCAAAATGTGAAAAGATAGGCACACCCAGAGAAATACATAAACTGATATCTCCTTACTCGAAGTAGAACCACTGGAACTATAAGCTTGTAAGAATACATAAGTGATAGTTTTTCCATATGATTGGGGGGTAAAGATGCAAAATTTGAAAGTGAGAAGCTTTCTTTTGTCATAGTCTTAAGGAGTCCAAATAATGCTTTGGGGCCTTCCCTAAAGAAACTCAAACAATTTCTCACAGTGAGGATTTAAGAAAGGTATCCTGGTGTCCCTGGAAGGACATTGTCTTATACAGAAGTCTTGTAAATTATAGATATAGATATAAACATAGCCATGGATAGGGGTATATGGAGAAGATTCATTAGGGAAATTGGCATATGTAGTTATGGAGGCTGAGCTGTTCTATGATAGGACATCTATAACCTGGAGATCATGGGATTCAAGCAGCATGGCTCAGTTTGAGTTCCAAACCCTTAGAACCAGGAAAGATAATTGTGTAACTTAGTCTCAGGGCAAAAGCCTTAGATTCCAGAGGAATTCTGGAGAATTCTGATTCCTCAAGCAAATGAAGAAGGCAGTTGCTCTGATAAAGAGAGAGGGATAGAGAGAGAGATTGAGAATGAGAGGGAGAAAGGAAGGGAGGAAACGGAGAGGGAGGGGAAGGAAGGGGCAGAGAGAGAGAGAGAGAGAGAAGGAAAGAGAAGAAATTTTGCCTTTTTTCTGCCCTTTTGCCTTTATGTTTTAACTGGCCTGCATATTGGATGGTACCTACATATATTGAGGGTGAATATGCTTCACTAATTCTACCAACTCACATGCCAATCTCATTGGAAACATCCTCACAGATACATCCAGAAATAGTGCTTTGCCAGCACTCTAGGTATTCTTTAATCTCCAGCCAAATTAACACCTAAAATTAAGCAACACAGGGCTCTGTTAAAATGTAGAAAACATGCAAGAATAGATGGGCAATGTAATTAGAGAGAAAGAAACTTTAAGAAAAATGACAGGGAAATGGTAGAAATAAAAACAATAACAAAACTGAAGAGCACCTTTGATAGGCTCCTCAGGAGACTAGACATAGTGTAGAAAAAAAATCAATGGATTTGAACAAAAAAGGTAACAGAAACTTTCCAAATTGAAATTCCCACCAAAAAGAATGAAAAACAGAAATGAAAACAAAAAGTAAAACAAAACAAAAAATTGCTCAGCATCCAAGAACTGTCAAATATATAAAAAGTTGTAATGTACACTTAATTTGAATGACACTAGAAAAATTGAAGGGAGGATTTTCAGGAATATTTCAAAAAATAATGAGCAGGAACCTTCCAAAATTAATGATAGATTTTTATGTGATCAAAGAACCTCAAAGAATACCAATGGAATTACATATTTTAAAAATCCCGTACTAAAACATATCCTATTTGTTGTGAACTAATTTATGCCTCCAAAAATTATGTTTGGTTCCTAACCACCAGTAGATGTTTGTGTGTGGTCTAATTTAGAAAAAGACCAAAGGAAGTCCTTTTAGATTAGGGTAAGCCACAACCAAATAAATAGTGTTATCTTATAAAAGGAGGGAAATTTGGTTGTGTGCACACATGCACCACACAGAGGAAAGACTATGACAGGAATACAAAAAACACACACTGGGAGAATTTCATATGATGACAGAGGTGAAGATTAAAGTGCTGAAGCTGTGAACTGAAGAAGACCAATGGTTGCCAGAAATTACCAGATGCTGGAGGAAGCAAAGAAGTGTTGTGTTGAGCCTCAAAGAGAGAGAAACCCTGTTGACACTTTGATTTTTAGTATTTAGGCTCTTAGAATTATAAGAATAAAGTTATCATTTTAAGCCAATGTTGACGGTAGTTTTTCAAGCCTAATAACTTATACAGTATTCAAATTGCAGGAAATATAGAACAAAGAAAGTCTTTAGGAAGACGGGAGAGTGGAGTGCCTTACCTCAAGAGGACTAAGGATGGGAATTATAAAAGACACTTGTGAGAAACTGTGCAAACAGAATAATGAAAAATAAATTTTTATAATATCAAAAACAAAGAAAAACAACCCACCAACCTAGAATATTTTATACAGTGGCTTCTTTCAAAAATGAAGGAGAATAAACAGTGAAAGAAATAAATTCTCTTAGTTAAGTAATTAATATTTTTATCCAATTCTTCCCAGCTTGATCTATTGGTTTGACATGACTTCAATAAAATTAATTAAGCTATTTTGTAGATATTGGCAACCTGCTGAATAAGAACAAAGTTTGAGAACCTATATTACCAATTTTCATGACATAAAATGATAGTAATCAAGAATATATGGTGTTGATAAAATAACATATATAACTCAGTGGTACTGAACTGACAGTCCAGAAATAGGACACAACAGTCAGGTGATTTTGACAAAGTTCTAAGGTCATTCACTGGAAAAAAGACAGCTTTTTTTCCCACAAATTCTGAAAAATTTCTTCATCCACATGCAAAATATAGACTTAGAACAGAACTTAGATGTTACACAAAAATTAACTCAAAGTATATCAGAGACCTAAATACAAAATACAATATCATTCACTTCTAGAAAAAACCTTAAAAATAAATTTTAGATATAGTATCAAAAAGATGACCCATGGTAGAAAAAAATTGCTAATTTAGACTTTATTAAAATTGAAAACTTCCAATCTATGGGATACACTGATATGGAAAGGAATATGGGACAGACTGAGAAACATTTGCAAAAGCATTTGGAAAAGACTTGAATCCAAAACATACAAGGAATTGTTAAACTCAATAGTAAGCAAAAATTACACCATGGACAAAAGATCTGTACAGATATCTCACAACAGAAGACATACAGATGGAAACTAGTAAATAATCAGATGGAAATTAAAATACTGTCAACCTTATTTGTCATTAGAGAAATAAATCCAGGTTAAAACAATAATGGCATACTATTACATACATATTAGAAAGACTAACATAAAATAAAACTTGATACTATTGATGACAACAATATGGAGCAGCAGAAACTCTTATTTCTTGTTGGTAAAAATGAAAACTGATATATGCACTTTTAAAGAGAGTTTGGCAATTTCTTTCAAAGCTAAATATAGCCTTATGTTTAAAAGAATTATCTATAAAAAAAGAATAATCTATGAAATCACACAGAAAGAAGATTCTTAAATATGTATTGGAAAAGGAAAGAAGTTAGTCTAAAAAGATGCATACTGAAAAGATACTCAATCGGCCTTTTAGAATTTTGATATTCTGAAATTCCAAAAACTACAGAGATGCTAAACAGATCAGTTGTTAAGGAATTAGACATAAGGGAGCTTTGGTTAGATAAAATGTGAAATAGTTTAGAATGATAAAATTATTTTGTATGACACTGTAGTACTGTAAGACTTTTGTGAGACTGGAGGAATTCCAGGTTAGAATGCAAAATGTGACAAATTTAATATATAAGGTGGAGGTTAAAAATTCTGAAACCACTACACATGTGTACTGGAAACAAAAAATCAGCAAATGTCTGGTGAATGTGAGAGCTAGATTTCTCCCTATTGGTGTAAGAGGTTAAGGACAAGAAAGGATATGTAGACTAAAATGCTACATGTATTATTGATTTGGCATTGGAAGACATCAATTTGAATTCATATTTGACTTAATGTAAACAAATGGATGTACATATTTTTGTAATTCTACAGACATGTGCATATACACAGCTTAGCATATGCACATATATTTCTTTGCTTTTTTTCAGTAAAGCAGCCTAGGATAAATAACACTTTAGTAGCAATAATGTCTTGTGGTTGCCCCTTTCAGCAATAGAAGCAATTCTTTATACAAAACTTGATTTGGATGTTTGTTGAGACTGATGCTTCCAATCATGCTCCAAGAAGATATAAAAAAAATGTTTATTAGTCTCATAAAGCAGTTTTCTAGGGACAGAAAGGCAGATTCTCAAGCAGGTCAGAAAAAATTGAGTCTACAAAGAGGTTTTGCTTTTATTGTGACTGGGGCGGGTGCTGGGTGATTGATCCCAGCTGCACATGGAAGGGATAGATGGTTTGACCCTTCTAAGAGTTTCTTTCTTATGTGGGAGCTTTCTAAATGTCCCAGATGTGGGACAAAAGGGAAAGAAGGAGGGGTGCTTTGCTTAAACTGTCAGTAGGAAGCATCAAAATTTGAATCAGACTTTATTATACATGAGCACATTAAACACATTGCTGTGGGTTTTAACACTTGTTCTCTATTAAAAGAAACCAAAGATTATTGCAGAAATGACTGATTCTAGAGCTAGAAAGTATACAAGAAGAGTTTTGAGCATTTTGTAGTGCAAGAAAATAGGGAAGCACTCAAAAAAATTAATGGTGGGGCTTTGTCAAAAACAAACAGGAGCCAACAAAAAGATTTTCAAATGGCCAAAGCTGGAAAATTGCAGCCACAAAATAAAGGTAACACTGACTTATAACTCAAAATACGAAATAAATATCCATGAACTGTAATAGTATAAATAAATAATTGAATTTCAATAAATATTACAGAATAGACAATTCTGCTCTGCAGATTAATTGACGCAATTTATATAAGCATTCCTTTCTCAGAATGATCAACATACTCCTTGTCTTTAAGTATAACTACACATGGTGACTCACTTCCAAAAAGTACAATATAGAAAAGAACAGAGGAATGGCTTTAAAGTGGAGAAACTGGAAAACACTGTATCGGCCATAATAAAGGTTCACATCAATAGTATAAGGCACATTGATAACATAATCTTGACATAAATTATTAAGAACTATACTTTATCTCCATGCTTTCCTTCCCTAATTACATAATCTTTGTACAATTGTACATTAAAAAAAAAGTCGAGTGACCTTCTACAAAAAATATGACCAGTTACTTTTCAAAATCCTAAAGATCAACAATATCAAGAAAAGATAAAAAACTGTCACAATCTGGAGGAAATTAATGAGTATCAAGACTAAGTGCAAGGAGCTATCTTAGGAAAGATCCTGGAACCAAAAATGAACATTAGGTAAAAACAAAATATTAGAGTAGGACTTCAACTTGGTGGCTGCCTTATTGCCCGTGGCTACCGTGATTGCCTGGCCCGGGGTGGGCAGAGTAAGGAGTGGTGTTGCTTGCTTTCCCTAGGGGCATCGGGAGCTCAGGGAGGACTGAGCCTAGGAGACCAGCCTTTGCCAGCAGCTTCCAGCTTTTGGGATGGCAGAGGCATTCAGGTTCTAAATGGTTTCTAAACAGTTGGGTGCAGATTTTCATGGGCCTTTCAGTGACCTTGATGATGACCCATTTAAGATAGGAGACAAATTCAAAACACCAGCTAAAGTTGGTTTATCTACTGGCTTCTCTTTGCCTGATTATTTGCAGGTTGTCAGAGGAGTACAGTATGACTTCTCCTTGGAAAAGAAAACCATTGAATGGGCTGAAGATGTTAAGAAATTCCAAGAAGCCCAGCAGGAAGCAGAGTGCAAGGCTGAGGAAGCAGAAGCTAAAGTGAATTCTAAGAGTGGCCCAGAGGATGATAGCAAAATGAGCTTCTCCAAGGCTCATACTACAGCCATTATGCCACCTCCTATTAACCCTATCCTTGCCAGCTTACAGCACAACAGCCTCACTCTGACTTAGGTCAGCAGTAGTTCCACAAAACAGAAAGTTCTCAGCCCACCCCACACAAAGGCCGATTTCAATCCCACTGACTTTGAATGTGAAGAAGACCCATTCAATAATCTGGAATTAAAAACTATTGATGAGAAGGAGGAGCTGAGAAACATTCTGGTAGGAACTGCTAGACCCATTATGGCTCAGTTATTGGACAATAACTTGCCCAGAGGCAGCTCTAGGTCTGTGTTACAGGATGAGGAGGTCTTGGCATCCTTGGAGTGGGCAACCCTGGATTTCAACCCTCTTCAGAAACCCAATGGCTTTATAACTTTACCTCAGTTAGGCAACTATGAAAAGACGTCACTGTCTTTTAAAGTGTCCCTTCCTCGTATCCCTATAGTAAGCAATGTCAAATCTCTGTCCTTTCCCAAACTTGACTCTGATGACACCAGTCAGAAGACAGTCAAGCTGGCGAGCACATTCCACAGCACATCCTGCCTCTGCAGTGGTGCATTCTGAAATTCTCTAGAGCCTTCTACCCAAAGCAGTGCCAGTGAGATCAATGGGAACCACACTCTTGGGCTTTCAGCTTTGAACTTGGATAGTGGCACAGAGGTGCCAACTCTGACAACATCACACATGCCTTCCCTGTCTGTTTTGTCTCTGTGCACAGAAGAATCATCACCTTCAAATGCAGGTCCCGCAGTCACCCTTCCAAATTTCTCAGTGTCACAAGTGCCCAACACACCTGCCCTCAGGCCTATCTTGAACTACAAACACTGTCTCCCAGTGAGGGGCAGTGCGTAGAGACAGTTGTCAACATGGGCTATTCATACGAGTGTGTCCTGAGAGCCATGAAGAAGAAAGGATAGAATATTGAGCAGATTCTTGACTATCTTTTTGCACATGTTAAGCTTTGTGAGAAGGGCCTCAACCCCTTTTTAGTGGAAGAGGCTCTGGAAATACACCAGTGTTCAGAAGAAAAGATGATGGAATTTCTTCAGTTAATGAGCAAACTTAAAGAAATGGGCTTTGAACTGAAGGACATTAAGGAAGCTTTGCTATTACACAACAATGAGCAGGGCAATGCATTGGAAGACCTCATGGCTCAGGCTAGAGCCAGCTGAGAACAGACCTTTCCTGGGCCCTGCCACAGAACAACCCCCACCCCCACCCCAGGAGGCCCTGCAGAGTCTACCTGTGGGGAAGAGAAGGGACATACTTCCTAATTTTCTTTTGGGTATTAGAAGGTCAGGTGTGGAGAATGTGCTTGCCCATCTCTATGAGCCTAAGTCTTGAGCTGGAGAGAAAGTAGGGAAGATTTGGATATATTAATGCCCCAGATCCATCCTAGCTCCTTCCATATTAAATTTATTTGTATTTTAACAAGTGCCTTGCCCACCTTGGCCCTCCAGATAGACTACCTGTGTCTTTCTTGGGTCTCTGCATCCTCAGCCAGAACCTAGCTTGGCTGCCAAGAAGAATGGGGAGAAAAGGGGACTGTCAGACTCAGTGCTGCTTTGAGGCTAGAAGCTTCCCCTTCTATCTGCACTTAACTTTAATCTAAGTAGAAGTGAAAGGTTCTTCCAGGGTCTTGTTCATTTTCTCACCTCTTAACAAAGTCTTAGTGTTACACTGGTTCTGTAATGTCTGTGAGGTACAGAGAATGCACTTTTTCCATGGGGCTGAGATTTCCTCTTCTGCTAGGCAGTCACACCATACTTTCTTGTCCAGACTATTTCTTGCAGTGTGGTTTGAACCACAATCCTCTGCTGCCCGGGGCTTTGGAGCTCCTGGTTTAGAAAACCATTGCCAATGTGAGTAGTCACTGGCCCCTTCTCAGCACAATTGAATGGGTGACAAAACAGGCAACGACTTAAATCACCAAGCACTAACACCCCCATGGTTCTCTGTGAAAAATCTCTTCCAGCCCTTCTTTAGGATTACACAAGTAACACATCTAGGCATAGAAATCAGTCTCTTTGGTTTGTTTTGTATTATGTTGTATATCAATAAAGATCTAAGTACAAAGGATATAGAGTCTTCATGAATCTAAAATAATTTGCTAACTATTTTGATTCTTCAGAGAGAACTAATAAAAATCTAAAGGGAAAAAATTAATTAAGTCTGAATTTTATGTAGTAATAATACATAAATACTGATTTAGTATATGTGCTGCCAAAGCAAGCACACATAAATACTGATTTATGATTTATGACAAGTGTTCCAAACTAATGCAAATATCAACAAGAGAGAAATATTGGTGTGTTATAAATGAGAACATGCTGTACTATTTTTACAATTTTTCCCATAAATCCAAAGTTTTACTAAATTAAAGAAGTTTATTTAAAAATCTACCAAGTAGAATTCATGGCTAGATTGTGCATTGTCACAGAAATAATCAATGAACTTGGAAGTAATAGAACTAAAGAATCTCCAAAATGAAACACAGAGCTTAAAATAAAAAAAAACAAAACAAAAATAAGCACACCATTAATCAGATATAGGTCAGTTTCAAACAGCATAATATATATGTGATTACAATTTCTGCAGTAGATGATTAAGGGGTTACAAAAAATCTGAACATGTAATAGTTCAACTTTTTTCATATTCAAGTAATACTGGAGTTAGAAAATTCCATGTTCTACAAGTACACACAAAAAACAGAAAAAAGAAGTAAAAAGCCAAACCAATGCCTATGATAATGAAATTACCTCAAAGTAGTAATAAAGAGTAAGTCTTAAAAGCTCTTATGGATAAAAATTATATACAGAGAAACATATATAATGTTGCTAATAGATATTTTGTAATAAGCATTGCAAGTTGGATGAACTTGTACCAAAATACTTAAAGTACTGATAAAGGTATGTTCAAACAAAAAAACCTGAAATATGTTGGCTCTTAAACAATTTATTAATTTTCTATTTCTGTATAACAAATCACCACAAATTTAACAGATTAAAACAATATACTTTTTATTATTTTATAGGCTGCTGTATTTTCCACTTCAGGATAACATCCAACTATAAATTGTCAGCTGGGTTGCATTCTCTTTAGGGTCAAATAAAGAACACTATTTTGATTTTTGGTAGAATTCATTTTCTTTGTTTTCCAGGACTGGAAATTTCTGGTCTTGCTAGCATGGTTAGAGGCCACTCTTAGCTCCTGGAGAATGCCATATCAGCTTCTTTACAAGTGGCTCACATCATGATACCATGCTCCCTTAAGGCCAGGAGGAGAGCAAGAGTGAGAATCTTGGAAAAAGTGAGGTCTTATATAACATAACATAATCACAGGACTAACATCTCATCAGCTTTGTCATAAAATGAAACATAATAATGGAAATGACTTCCCTCATGTTACCTATACTCTATCATTGAGAAGGATGTCATAGTACTTTCCTTGAATTAGGCAGCCTTTAGTTACTATAATAAATACTGTACTTGAAATAATCAATTTATAAATTAAAAGGTTTACTTTGGTTTACTATGTTGGAAGTTTTGATCATTATTAATTGGCCCCATTGCTTTTAGGCCTACCACACCATAGCACATCATGGAGGCAGTATGTGACAGATCAAAGTCTCATGGCTTGGAATTAAGAGAGAGGAAGAGACAAGTGTCTCATGATGCTCTTGCAGGGTACATTCCCAATGATCTAAAATCTCTTTTAGACCCACCTCTTAAAGTTTCCACCACTGACCCCAGCAAGCACAGAGTAGATGAGCTGCACAGGTGCCAGAAGCAACCCCCCACCCACTGTTGAAATGAGAAGACACATAAACAAGTCACAAAACCAGACTTCCAGATCACCTCCAGCACCCCCAAAGGGAAA
>NW_004624857.1:6063663-6079833 GCF_000247695.1 Heterocephalus glaber | reverse complement strand
GGGAAAAGGAAAGAAGGGAATGGAATTAATATGAGAAAATGAAAAAAAGGGAACAAAGTCTTTGTAAATAGGGAGGGATTGAAGGTAGGGGAGAAAAGGGGGAAAAATAGGGACCAAGAGAGTATGTAAATGTACATATCTCCAGTGATGAATGTTATTATATTGTACACCTAAAATGTACCAATAAAAGCATATACATAAATAATAAAATATAATATATTATACTACTGTAATTTTGAAATACTAGTAGTGGAGTATAAATTAACCTTATATTTTATTCATATCTATGCCACAGAAATTTCAGATGTGATCACTAAAAGATATGAACATGTACATAATTGCTAAAAATGGAAACCATACAAGTCTCTGTCGATGGTAGTATAGAGAAATAAATTTTGCTATATTTTTGATGGAATATTCTATTACAATGGGGATAAATACATTTATCTGATTATATATGAAAGTCACAAAGATATTGAATGAAGCATGACAAATTAATATTTACTGCATAATTCAATTTTAATAAAGTTGAAGAGTAGGTGAAACTAATTTATACTATTAGAAATCAGCATAGTAATTATTCTTGAGGAATGGATAATTATTAGGAAAAACATGCAGTGACATCTCACAAGAAGGCAACCTAGATTTTGCTAATGGGCTAATTCTTTTGCAGATTCTGATTTCATATATATGTTCCCTTTATAAAAATCAATGAAGCTATAAACTTTGTTTTGTGTTGTATATAGAAAATACATAAAAAATTTTAAATTACAGAAAAAATACTGTTGCTCTTAAATCTACTACTGTCATTTGGTAAAGGTAAAATGTATAAAATTTATAAATGCTTTTCTTGACATTTTACCACTGAGAAAATTAAGATAATTATCAAATTGTCCACATTTCCTATTTTAGCTTTACTTTAGCCATTAACTATTACATATAAGAAAATTAGCAAATGGGAAAATCTTTCAGAACACTAGTCTACATTCATTAATACTAAAAATTGGAGATGGGGAAACAATTTGAATTTGTTTTATCTAACTGTAGTTTGATGAGATTTTCTTTTTGTATTTTGTAAAAAGGCAAACATCAAAATTTCCCCTAAGAATTGAACTGATTTGTTCAAAAATTAAATGAGTGTCCATTCCTCAAACCTCACAGAAATCTATAAATCTGTTAAACTTGAGTAGTACAATTATAAAAAACAGATATAGTGAAATGTTTTAGTATCTATACATGTAAATTTTCAAATAAATTATTCCACAATACACTAATTAAATAAGTCATAATATATTAAATTAATATCCCCTGGCATAATATCATAGTTTTTGTATCATTTTTTCTATCTTTCCAATGTTTCTGCAGTATGCTCATTTCTACCATTCCACTGCCAACATTTAACATAAGATCCTATCATTTCTCATGTGGATTTTTACAATAGCCCCATGGTAGCCCTCCCTGTGTTTGTCCTGAGTCTTCTGGTAGTCTGTTCCAACAAAATAACTGAAAGAATTTTGTTAAATGCTAACAAAAATATGAGTTTTTCATCAAGGATCTCTATCAAATTGTCACAGTGAAGATCCAGAAAAAAATATGTCCTTATACTTCCTGCAGGCTGGGGGAATGTAGCCCCAGAGAATTCTGTTTCCTCTCCAAAAGGCTTCCCTCCAAGACAAGTTATTTGCTATGGTTTGGATATGATGTGTTCTCCAAACATTCATGTGCTGAACACTTGATCCTGAGGAGGGAGGTGTGGAGTTGGTGGAATGCTTTGGAGGTGGGGCCCAGTGTAATATAATTAGGTGACTGGCTCTGCCCTTGGAAAGTGGACTAATGCTGGTGTTTTAGAATCAGTTAGCTCTCATAGAGTGGGTTACTATAAAATGAGGTCACTCTACATGCTTGACTCCTTCTGTATAGGGCTATTTTGCTTTTTATTTGTCTCCACAATGTAATACAGCCAGGGGGCCATTGCCATGATGTTTGGATAGTTACCAGCATTGTGAACCACATAAACTTCTTTTCTATACAAGGTAGATATCATCAAGAATTTTCTTATAGCAACAGAAAATGGACTAATATGCTATTTTTCCAGAGCCTAAACTATTGAACTTCACAAGGTATTAAACCGACATTGAGTAGGGGAATGGAAAATGTGAACTCTACCAGATTGTAGCCATCCTGTCCCACCTCAAGGGGTAAAGAAACCTGGGAGACCTTGTAAAGCTCAGAGCCTAGAGACTCAGGCTCACTAAAAGCCCAAGACCCACTCAGAGAACTATAGAATTCTTTCTCTCTCCCATATCTTATTACCACAGGTCTATTTACCAGAGTTCCTTTACCCAATACCTCATGTCTGACGTTTAGCAACATACCGCAAGGCATACCAATTAAAGTTGTTATGACATGAAAAGGCTGGACTCTCAGATTAAAATTTCCACAATGTTATTAAAAAACCCCACATAATTGAGCAATAGTGTTGAGGATCCTGGAAAGAAATTTATATTCTTTATATTGAAGATGTGAAATTTAAACTGGAAATAGGGCAATAAAGATAAATAAAAAAAGATCAGTGAGGGCACAATAAAAAGATCTAGAGAATCAGTGTTTCTGTAAATGAAAACAAATTGTAGAATGAATAGCTTAATGAAAGAGATGGGAAATAAGAGTTTGTAACAAGAGAGTGGGATGTTTAAATTGAACATCTTACAAAATAAGTACTTTTGCACACTGAAGTCTAGGATATGGCAATGAAGTTGGTTTCCAGAAATTAAGAAAAAAATCATTAATATTTATTTTATTCCTATGCATCAGGTACAGTGCTAAGATACATTTATTATGCTTTTCTACTACTAAAAATTATACATTTGTATAATTATAATATTTAATCTTTATTAAAATAATGTAGTAATATATACAATACTGTGTAATATTATAAACTATATTAATTATAATAGTTATTGTATTATTAAAAATGAGATGAGAGCAATGTGTTATATTAGCTATCCATTTGAAATTTACAATCCAATTCTATGATGAAAGCAGAAGATAAAATGGAGAGGACCATTTTAAATTAATGTTGATATCTTCAGTAATCAAAATGTGTACCATGAAAATAAAGAGGAAGGCAGAGAAGTAAATAGCTCAAAAGCAACAAGCCTTAATGTACCTGAGTGGTTTTTTTTGGTTTGTTTGTTTGTTTGGGGTTTTTTTGGTACCAGGGATTGAATTCAGGACCTTCTGCTTGCAAGGCAGGCAGCGTGGCACCGCTGAGCTAAATCCCCAGCCCTGTATCTGAGTTTTTAGTGCAAAGACAGTAGTTGAAGCACAAGGAAGAAATTATCCTCAGCTGCTTTTAAAGGCAAAGACAAGAGGACAATCTATGAAGATGATGAGGATAAATGACAGGTTCTGTATTATAAAAATCATATACATTGTGCAGAAAAAGAATAGTTGGAGTATGTGCAAACAAATGTATAATGTTAATAGATCATTAGTGTATACTTGGCAAATGAGTAGAGGATATAGGGGAAAAATGTAGATAGTCCAACTGCTGGAAAGATTTTAGAATAAAACACTTTTGATGGTCCCTTGTTATGAGGTAGCAGTAGTAAGGTCTCTGAAGACCTAAGGAACGATACTTTTAAAATGAATTTCCTTTATAGCCATGTTTGGTCAGAGATCATGAGAAATTAACATGTATCAATCCAAGCTGTTTGGAAAAGGCTTTTGCTTTTTCTGATAAAAAGAACAGACATGGCTAACCTCTACACTTTCCTACAGCCATCTTGTGACTTAGGAAACAATCTTGACATCATTCACTGAACTGCTAACTTAATAGAAACAGCCACATAACTTCAGAATTCTAACTACATGACTTTAAAATAAAGATATTTCTTAGTTTAAATGACCATATTTTTGTTTGTTTTGTTAGTTGCAGCATAGAGTGATTCTGATACAACTTTAATGATCTTTTCAAGAAAGTTCATTTTCCCCCATCTTTATATTTCTTCATTTTATATATTTTTTCACACCTGTATTGTTGTAGATTACAATGTGTTGTTATTTATCTTCTTGTCTAAGTAGACTAAATATTCTTTACATGTAATGTTGCCATTATATTTCATGTATTCTAAGTCCTCATCAGAGTCTCTGGTACCTAATAGAAAGTCACATGATATGTCATACGAGTAGCTAGGTGGTGAGTAGATCAGAGTCCTATAGTTTTATATCCAAGACAAACAAAAACAATGAAAAAATCCTCAACCTCAACAGTCAGAGAACTGACCCAGAGATGGAACTTTCCATATCACTGCACCTATGTTAGTGTCTCTCTGAGAATTTGGAATGTGGAACTTAGAATAAAAGTCATGTGACATTATGGGAGCAGAATCATACTATTGACACATGAATTCTTTCAGCTAAGAACCAGAATCAACTCTAATTCTTATGTTTCCTAATGCTAGGTTGATCAATTTCTCCTTGGATTTTGAGAGATACTGGTGAGCCCTTCCAAATAAATTTTTCTCCAATCTGAGCTAGCCAGAGATTACTATTCTCAAAACTAAATGAACACTACTAATGGAGATACAAAGTGATATGGGCTAGATTTGGAAGCATAAGCATAATTTCAGTATTTACTGGCAGTTGCACATGGTAAGTACGGGAGAGCACTGTGAAGAGAAATGTGGATACAAGACATTTTAAGGGTTCTATCAAAAGGTGGACCTAGAGGACATTTAAATTGAGAATACAGAGAATCAAATGCAAGTCCCTAATACTACTTTTTAGAAGTGGAGAGCTTCAAAACACCCAGTTCTGATAGGCAAATCCATATTTGACCATATAAGCAAAAAGCCAGAGAGTTTGTCAGGGATTAAGCCAGAAATAGAACTCCAGAAACTGAGCTACAAGTCCCACTCTCTAACCACTAACACCACTCCCTTCTTACAGTACATTTAGTGTGAAATAGTTTTTAGGTTTCCTTTCATGCTTGTAGTCAGCTGAAGTAGGATGGAAAAAATTAAAAACAGGCCATGCACTAAAAATGCATTTTTCCCTCCCATTTAAGGAACTTAAATTTTTAAAAAATTAAGAAATTTCATGGAAATTAGAAACCAAATATGTACTTTTTCTTCTACCACTTTTTTGTCTTTAACAAAATACTGGGGCCTAAAATTATAAGCATAGACACTTTTCATCTGAACATGAAATCAGACTATTTTTCATCTCTGAGAAATAGCATTTTTTGACCCTCTTAATAAAGAGCTTATTTTTTTAGATCTTCTGGCCAGACAAATCTTGACAGGAAAAGATTATTTTAAAAGATGAAACTTTTATGTTTAAAGTTATATTAAACTATTAAATTGCTACATGCTTTTAATTTTTCCAGGTTAAAGTAAATTAGCATATTTCCAAAAAGAGAATTCAGAGTTAAAGGCTGTTTGGTGTCTAGAGAGTCAGTAAGTTCATGAAAGAGCCTCTTTTTCCCCTTCTATTTCCTGTTTTTGAACTTCTCCCACTAGCACCATTCAAGCAAAGAGTAACACTGTGCTTCAGCACAAATAGCTAAAAGTGACATTAATTATTTTATTTATTTACTTTTTGTTTGGGCAGGCTGCCTTCAGACAGTGGGACTTGGCAAGCTCCATTGTCCTGTAGATGTGTTAACTTTAATTTTTTTCTTACAAAGATGATAGGTTAATGCCACTAATTTAAATTAGACTGGAGATTTGACTCTTGTAGTAGTAACTGAAAATATTTGTCTGACTCAAGGCTAATAAAATTCTTTATGGTCATATATTTATCACACTTTGAAAATTTAGGTGGAAATAAGTGATTATATATTTTTTAAATTTCAGTAGTCTATCAGTATGCCAACAAAATTCATTTTTTGTTGTTCAGAACAAGATATTTTTAAATGCACATTGTCTTTTTTCTTCTCAAAATGTGCATTATGCTCCTACAAGTATGATCATTCTAATACTGTACTGCAAGAATGAGCACTTGGTTAATAGCAAGTTGTAACAAATTTGCTTTTTAAAAATAATGAAGTATTTTAAAATTAAGTATTTTCATTAAAAATGTTCATATGTAGGGAAAAGTTGTGATTAAAAAATAAAGGTATGGAGCTTAACTGTCATAAATAGTAATATTCAGTACATCCTGAACCCAAAAAAGGGTCTTTCTAGGGTATGGCCTTCACTTCCCAGAGTTCATGCCTAGAGTAATTTACTTCAGCCTTTCAAACCTCACATTCTTTTTCTCACCTCAGACCAGCTGAGCTTTCAAATCTTTGAATTCCTCTTTCATAATTTCAGTTCTTCATGATGTTTGAAATACATATTTTCCAAAAATAGAGTATAAGCCACAAAGAAATGAGTTAGCTTGGTTTCATGATCAGAATTCCCCCATATTTAGGTGGTCTCATAATGTGAAGTAATGAAACAGAATTTCTAGGCTCTTCATTTTAGTAATCTTTATTGTGAAGAAAAGTTTTTGATTCCATAAAGAAAAAAAAAAAGAATTTCTAGGCTCACTTCATCCCGAGTGGAATTTTCCATTTCCTTTTACCTGCTCAGACTCTAGTTTTTGGTACCAGTTCTTCGTTGATAATTTTAAGGCTCAATCATTCATAAGGATACATTTGATTTTGAGATTAAATAGTTTTCCTTTTGCAATTTATGTTGTTATGATATTGCCCTCTGTGACATACTTTGAGAAGGATTTTCTAAACATGGTAAAATTGATTTGCCAAGCAAGCTATCAAAAGACTGTGAACTCATTAATAGCAGAGATCTGTTTTTCTATTTCTTTTTTTTTAGTCCCTAAGAGGTAATTCAATGTGTGGTACAAGATCAGTCTGCAATGGATACTTGTTGATCTTTGGAATGAATAATAAATAACTGAAAATTTTATATAATTTTTTGAAGTAAACATTTTGAATATGAAACATTTGACTATCATTGTGCTGGTTGCTACTGAAACTATTGAAGGATTTACATATAGAATTTCAGAGCTAAAAAGAATATTAAATTTTTAAAAAATTCAGTTAACTAATGGAGAGAATGAACATTAGATTAGTTAATAATACCCAACAAGTTCACTATATGACAACATTTATGGATGAATTTGTATTAACAAACACGACTCTTAAAACCATGCTAGTGTGCCTCTACCATGGGAAAAATCCTTCCCTTTCATACTTTATGATCTAGCAGAGCAAATATAAAGTTACCTCCATCACACACATTTTTAAAAGAAAAATAGTTAAAGGAATGAGTTCCTTGTACTGAAACTATATTTTCCCACTGACTGCATATAAATAAAAACTTGGTTACTTTTAGTTAAATCATATTTTCCTCATGACTGCAAATCAGCTGTTCTCAATCTTTTCAGTTTAAGACACATGTATGAACTTGCTAAGGCAGGGAAAAATTTTATTCCTTAACCTCATGAAAAGGTAACTATCATATTGATAACTCTAGCTATAAATGTGATCTATGTTTATGCTCACAACCCATACTCTTTCCTATGTATTTCCACAGTATTTTACAGGGTTTTTTCTTCATTTTTCCATCAAGCATTACCAAAAGCAATGAGAGAAACCCATAACATCACTGTATTCAGGATAACTTAAGATTTTCCTTAAATGTAGTTAGGAAATACTGACTTCAGTTATTAACCTGGACATGAATTCATGAATTCTGATCACAAAGATAACACTGTAATAACACAATAAACCTTTTCATATAGTATATAAAAGAAATAGTAATACTTCCTGAAAATGTGATTAATATTTTTCCAAATTAGTAATATATTCCAGAAATTGTATCTTTCTTAGCCTGAATCTGCAGAAAGATGTTCAATTTTGAATGAGTTCTTTATATATCCTTTGTGTATCATTTCATTCTACTTCTTCCCTGGAAGATTTTCTGGGACTTATCTATTCCAAATATTAATTCTTTCATAAATTTGCACTCTTGTGGGTTAGCATTTATTATTTACTTAATGTATAACTGTGTATATCTGATGTCACTTAATTTTTAAAAGGTGTTTGATAAGATTGGTTTATATGGAGTCAGAAGTCCTTCACATGTACTCACATTGTTATCGTTATATTTAAGTTGCCACTGGTGTGACCATCCATCTAAAATTCTTTAAAATTATGAATTTTTTTAGATTATAGGTTTTTGCAGGTTCATAATATCTTAATCAAGACCCCTTAATAATTCAAAGCCCTCACATCCCCCAGGAGTGACTCTATTTACATATTTAAAACATAAACAAGTACTATCATTTTCCCTGAATGTGCAATGTACTCTTAATCTAATATTTGGAATGGACAAGGTGGTGTGGGTTAATTTATGTAGTTAGTCTATTGCCAAACTCGCCCCTGATGTTTTCCATAGTATCAGTACTTGTAGTCCTGGGCCTATTTCCTCTTCTCTAGCTCACTTTCCCACAAGAGTTACCAATTCACTGCCTTCTGTGATTAGCAATTTTCAATGAAATATTGAGTTTTTCAAGTAAAAGTTGAATATTAGACAGTCTATCTTTTTAAAGTTTCTGACCACTTCCACCACAGGGAAATGTCACTCCCTGACAGTGCCCCGTTTCTTGTATGGCATGGTGTGGCTGAGACCTCCCTCCTTTCCTCTATTCTGGTGTCAGTGTAACTCCAGTGCTTTACTCAGGGATGCCCAAGACAGACTTACTGCCTCATCTCCATAAATAAATTAACAGATTAATTAACTCTGGCTGTTCTTCATTGACCTAAATTATGTCCAGGAGACAAAAGATTCAAAATAAACCTTAGGTTTATTGATTTTTTTTCCCTTGAGAATGAAAAGTTAATCATTAGCAAAACTGGAAACTAAACCAACCAAAATTTTTCTAGTTTGATTAGTTTAATGGTAACTTTAAAAAAAAGTTAGAAAGAGTTTAAAATATTCAACAACTACAAATTTGAGACAATGGTAAAAAATAAAAGAAAGAACTGACAGCAAGTGAAATCCTAGCTTAGGTACATTGAAGAGCATATAGTCCATTAGTTTACATTCTTTCCATACTATGTCCAATTAATTTTAGACATTTATTTATTAAACTAACACTCAAATAAGGATTTCATATCTTGATATGTTCTAGTTTCAGATTTTTATGCAAAGTCTTTTCTATAATGAATCTCTTGTTTTGCCTTGTAATCTCTAAAACTATAAGGATCATTAATATTTACTAAACATTGATCATTAACATTGATTAAAATCATTCCACAAACCACTTAATATTTACAAGTATTTTACTGCATAAAATAGATTGTTTTGAATCACTTTGAAATTCTTGCTTATATAATTATTTATAGGTGAAAAATTAGGAATTATACATATAATCCATATCATATTATTAAAAAGCAAACTCTACCATACACTCTAGTATGTCATAAAGCTAGCTTGTAAATTTCCTAAAGAAAATTTTTGTTTCTTTTACTCTCTGTTGAATTTCAAGCCCCTATAATTATGCTTGTTACACAACAGACATTTTGTAATTCAAGAATAAATAAATGAACAAAATTTCAAAATTAAAAGTGAGTGGCAGAAGGGCAAAAATAGACAAATAAGTAGCAAAGCATGATAGAAACTCAAACACACCAAAATATATCAAATTATGAAATATTATACAGGTACAATTCAGCTGAAGGATAATCTAATCAATAAAAAGTATTTGGATAACACTAATTATTTTTAAATAATTTAGTTTGGTCTTCCCTTTCTATTGTATCCCACTATGAAATCTTATAAACTACAGTGAAAAATTGTTGAATAAACCACTGAGAAAGTAAATTTTTGTAACTTTTGGTCTTAGGGTTGACAAGGGCCTTTTGGGCAACACTACAACAAAAAATAATGGGTAAATTTGGTTGTATAAAGTTTTAAATTTTGATCTGTCAGGAGTATCATTAAAAAAGTAATAGCAAAAGACAAGCTGGGAAAATGATTATAATCATTTAGGGAAGAAGAGCTAATAACTCTAGTTTATTAAAAATTTGCTTGAGTTGAAAAAAAGTCCAATGGCTCAGAGAAAACCGAATAACAGTTGAAAACAGAAACAATTTTGTAAGTTGAAATATAAATTATTATTAAATTTAGAAGTCTTTTGGTGGTGTTTTTGGGGTCTTCTATGTAGAGTAAGTATGTCATCCACAAATAATGATAATTTAACTTCTTTCTTTCCTATCCTTATTCCATTTATTTCTATCTCTTATCTAAATTCTCTGGCTAATGTTTCCAGAGCTAGATTGAATAGTGATAATGGACATCCTTGTCTTGTTCCTGATTTTAGAATGAAAATTTTCAGTTTTTGATCTTTAGTATGATCTTGGCTGTTGGTTTTTCATAGAAGGCTTTTATCAGATTGAGAAAAAGACTATTCCAATTATTTGTATGGTTTATGTCAAATGCTTTTTCTGCTTCTATTAAGATGATTATGTGGTTTTTGGAAACAGCCCACATGGCCATCAATGGATGAATGGATGAAGATGTGGAATGTGATGGAATACTATTCTGCTATAAAAAAGGATAAAGTTGAGGCATTTATAGGTAAATGGATGCACCTTGAGACCATACTCTTAAGTGAAATACATTGGATTCACATATGTAAATATCACATTGTTTCTCTGGTATGAGAAACCAAAAGCATAAATAAGGACCAAGTCATCCAATAGATACTGGTAAATGGGAAGAAAATGTCCAAATAGGGAGGGGAACAAGGGAAAAGGTTGAGGGGAAAAGAAGAAATGGAAAAGAAAAAAAATAGAAGGGAAAAATGGAAAAACACTTTTGTAAATAAGGAGGGGAAGAAAGGTTGAAGGGAAGGGATAGTGTTGAGGGAAAAAACAAGAAGAATCAAGATATATTATGTACAAATACAAATTCCCTATGATGAATTTGATCACTATGTCTATCTAAAATGCACCCCCAAAACATTAAAAAAATCTTTTCTCACAGGAAAAAATATACAAATAATTAGTATGTAAAATGCCAGTGTTAATCTAATTTATAAATTACCAAAGAAATATAAACTAAAACAAAAAAAGTTACTCTTTTGTACAACAATAGACATATACCCATATTCACTGTTACTGCGGATACAGTGTGCTGGGCTCTCTTACATAATTGGGGTAGTACTTTTTTTCATGTCTGGAGGATTTTTGGTAATATATAAAAAAAGATTGTTTCACCATTTTAAACTTTGACCTAAAACTTTGAGTTTTAGAAAAATACTTCAGGTGATCATTGTAAAATTTTAAAAGAAAATAGCTAACTCAATAATATGTCACAAACAAAGCCAGGATCATAAAAATAATGGAATAATGTGCAGTGATTAAAATGTTATTTAATAAAAATCCATTACATATTAAGAAATCCATGTGGTTAAATCAAAAAGCAGGTTACAGTAAAAGATGTACAGCATCTTCCAACACTTATTTAAAAACAAGTTACAACTTGATGTATAAACAGGCACAGAAATGGGATTCTACTGAAGACATTACAAAGTTAATAGCAATAGAGAGTGTGTTTGGTCATTTTTAATGTATCACTACACTAGCTATTGTGTTAGAATGTTCATACAAATCATGGATGGCGCAAACTGACATTGCCATCCACTTCAGCAGGATGTTCTCTTGAGTGGCTCAAATTCTGTCCCGAGTTTCCTAAAAATTTAGAATAAGAGTACTTGGCTTAGTGAAAAGGTTTTTATTTCTAAGAAAAGTACTACAAATTATGCCTTTTTCTACATGCTACGATATTTGTATTGTGATGTATAAGAACATTATATGGGAAGATTCACATTTGCTTTTCCTGAAATTATTTAGCACAGTTGTGTTTGAGAACACTGAATTATATTTACAATTTGTAACTATTAATCTAATAAGAGACAGCCTGGGTTTTTTTTCAGCGTATTATAAGGCTGAAAAATCTATATGGGGTATGTTGCAAGGGAAAGAGTTGATTATTTTGTGAATTTATAGACAGGTATAATATTATTTTCACTCTGAACATTTAGGATAAATATATCTACTCTACATGAGAGATGTTATTTTAAAATATTTCTTCTTTTTCTGAATTAGCCAGAATTTTATTATGGAAACACATAACAGATGAAGTAAATGTAAAACAGTGAAATAATAATGCTTTGAGAACCCGCCCCACCCAGCCCGTGCCAGCCAGGCACATCTGTGGATGCTGCAGAAGGGCCCCTGGTCAGAGGGAACCCACCCCATCCAGCCCACACCCCCGGCAGTGATCCACTTAGCTGTGTGGGCACCTGCAGGACCCCCATCCCACCCCGCCCCACTCCATTGGCTTCTCGGCTGTACCGCCACCTGGTTCCACACTACAAAGACACAGGGGACACTGGACCACCATACCACTGTACTGGTACTGGGTAAGTTGGAGGGATCATCACCTCCCATCAGAACCAGGACAATTTTCAGGGGAAGGGCAGTTGGAACCTGCAGTACAACCCTGCAGAGTTCAACCCTGCAGGAGGACAGGGAGCTCAACTTGGGACTTGCAGCCAAAAAGCTGCCCGAATCTCATGTGTCTGTGACTGGCTTGCTGAGACTCATTGACTTACATCTGCACACTGCTGTGCACGTTGTCTATTGTGACAGCAGAGACATACCCTGAGGGAGGCCCTTCATTTTCAGTTTCATTTTTTATTTCCAAAATTAGTATTATTGGTTTGTTTTTTTCCCCTCTTATCTTTAATTTTTTTCTTACTCTTGGCAAATTTTTGTTTTTCTCTCCTTCTTTTTCTCTTTCTTTTCTTTTTCCTTTCTCTCTCTCTCTCTCACACACACTCATTCTCTTGCTGTCCCACATTGTTCATGTCCCTTTTTGTTCCTTTTCTGGCCCTCATTCAGATTTCTTCTTTATTTTTCCATTATTCTCTTTTTCCTTCTCTCACCTGTGTCCTCTGGCCTCACTGCTAACCTTCCCCTATCCTTCTACCTATCTATCCCTTCCTCCCCAACTCCTTCTAACTCCCCATCCTGAGGGTAAAGTTATTATGTTGAACAGTTTATTTGCTATAAACATATGTTGGGTTGGTCCTCAATTTTGATTTAATTCACACAGTTAAAAGTGATAGATTAATAACTACCACAAATTGCCATTTTCTAAGATGTACTTGATGCTATGGTGTTGCTGATTGTATCACTCGGGCTAAGGTGTTGTTATTGATCTAGTCAGTGGTCCTTCCTGGTATAATGAAAATGAGATGGCCTCAGAGTCATTAGAGGCTTAAAACTTAAAGACCAGCTATATCTGGAAGACATCTCTGAGAAGCAATCATTCCATAAGGGTTCTAATTACAAGCAACAAAGATACCTACAATAAACAATTTCTAAGTATCAACTCAGGAGTTAAACAAAGGATGGTACCAAAAACAAAAATGAGAACACATTTAAGCAAGTCACAAACTCAGACTTCCACTGCATCAAGGGTAAACCCTGGGGGGAAACAAGGTGGAAAAGTCTGATAATCAACCACCTGGACATCCTGAACTGATAGCATGGGAAGTAACAAAACAGATGAATGAGGCTTTAAAAAAATTCAAAGCAGAAATAATCTCCCAGATATCTACACAGATGGTGAGCAGAGTGAAAGACATGATTAGAGGCTCTAGAACAGAAACAGATAAAAAAAATAGATGAGCTCAGAAACATGCTGGAATCCATGAATACCCAGCATAAGAAAGAAATGGAAACCATAAAACAGACTCAAACAGATATTCAGGAGACTAAAAGTTCCACTGAAAGTATCCACAGAAGATTAAGGGAATCTGAAGATAGATTATCCCATATAAAAGACAGGATTGTGGATAAGGACCATGAAAACAAAGATTTCTTAAAAATAGTAAGGGACCACGAAAAATCAATCCACCAGCTGGTAGACAATCCAAAGAAAAATAACATAAGACTGATAGGAGTCCATGAAAAAAACAGGAGAAAGTACAACTGATATAAAAAAAAAAACAACTGTTCACAGAAGTAATAGTGGAAAAATTCCCAGACAGAGGTAAAGAATTGGACATACAGATAAGTGAGGCATATAGAACTCCAACTAGCCATGATCAAAAAAATCTGCACCTAGACATATAATAATCAAGATCCCAGAAACCAACAGAAGAATAAAATCCTACAAATAGCTAGAGAAAAGAAACAAATCACCTACAAAGGAAAGCCCACCAGAATCACAGCAGACTTCTCAACACAAATTCTCAACTCAAGGAGAGCCTGGAGTGAAGTATTTCAAGTTCTAAAAGTAGACTGTTGTATCCTGCAAAATTATCTTTCAAAATTGATTGGGAAATTAGATATTTCCATGACAAAGAACACCTGAGAAATTTCATGAACACCAAACCAGAACTATAAGAAATTCTAAACAATGTCCTAGAAAAAAACAATGAAGTTCACAACTCTGTGAGGCTCAAGAGAGGTAAGCCACCAGGCAAGGTAAGAAGCTAAAGGAAAAGGGGGAAAAATAAATAAAAGAGCCAGCAAAAGTAAAACATCATGACAAGGATGAATCAATATCTATCAATTATAGCCATCAATGTTAATGGCCTCAATTCACCAATCAAATGAAATAGACTGGCAGAATGGATTAAGAAACAAAATCCAACAATATGGTGTATACAAGAAACACACCTAACTCAAAAAGAAATTCATAGACTGGAAGAAAAAGGATGGAAAACAGTTCTCCACACCACAGTAACACAGAAAAAAGCATAGTTTACAATCTTATTTGCAGACAAACTAGATTTCAAACGAAAAGTAATTAAGAGACAGAAAAATGGTCACTACATCCTTGTGAAGTGAACAATCCAAAAGAAAGAGATGACAATCCTAAATATACATGTGCCAAATACAAATGCCCCCAACTATACAAAACAAATATTAATGGACATGAAAAACCAAATAAGCACTAACACAATTGTAGTGGGGGACCTCAATAGCCCACTATCACAAATAGACAGATCATCTAGGAAAAAAATTAACAAGGAAATTCTAGAACTGAACCAAGTTATTGAACAAATGGACTTAAGAGATGATTACAGGGTGTTCCACATCGAAGAATAAGAATACACATTCTTTTTGGCTGCACATGGGTCATTCTCCAAAATTGATCACTTGCTAGCTCATAGAACATGTCTAAGTAAATGTAAAAGAATTGAAGTTACCCTCTGTATATTATAGTGCAATAAAATTGGAGATCAATAACATAAGAAACCGCAAAACCCCCACAAACACATGGAAACTGAATAACACCCACTTGAACAACCATTGGGTTACAGAGGATATTAAAGAAGAAATTAAACAGTTTCTACAAGTAAATGATAATGCCAGTACAACATTTAGGAATCTATGGGAAACAATGAGAGCAGTCCTATGTGGAAAATTCATAGCAGTGAATGCCCATATTAGGACAACAGAAAGAACTCAGATAAATAACCTAATGCAGAACCTCAATCTCCAAGTAAAAGAAGAGCATAACAAACCGAAAGCTTATACAAGAGAGGAAATTATGAACATCAGAGCAGAAATCAATGCAATGGAAACTAAGAGAATGATACAAAAAAATTAATGAATCAAAGAGTTGGGTTTTTGAAAAAATAAGTAAAATTGATAAACCTTTAGCCAACCTTATCAAAAAAAGGAAAGAAACGGCTCAAATTCATGCAATTAAGAATGAAAAAGGTAAAGTCCAACAGACCCAGCAGAAATCAAGAGAATCATCAATACCTACTTCGAGAACCTGCACTCGAATAAAATGGAATACACAGAAGAAATGGACAGATTCCTAGATACATACGAATTGCTAAAGTTAAATGAAAAAGATATAGAAATTCTAAACACCTCAATTACAATAAGTAAAATTGAAAATGTAATAAAACATTTACCAACAAAGGAAAGCCCAGGTCCTGATGGCTTCACTGCTGAATTCTATAAGGCATTTAAAGAAGAACTACTGCCATTATTCTTTAAACTCATCACGGAAATTGAAAGGGAAGAAAGGCTTCCAAATTCTTTCCTGGAAGCAAGTGTTACTTTGATTCCAAAACCAGAGAAAGACCCAACCCAAAAAGAGAACTACAGACCAATCT
>NW_004624857.1:6013049-6062710 GCF_000247695.1 Heterocephalus glaber | reverse complement strand
GACATGGCAGGGGGTATCACAACCCCCAACTTGAAACTATACTACAAAGCTATTGTGATAAAAACAGCATGGTACTGGCAAAAGAACAGACCTGAGGATCAGTGGAATAGATTGGAAGATGCAGAATTAACTCCAGACATATTCAGCCACCTCATCTTTGAAAAAGGAGCCAATCACCCTCATTGGAGGAGAGATAGCCTATTTAATAAATGATGTTGGAAAAACTGTATTTCAACCTGGCAAAGATTAAAACTAGACCCATACCTATTACCATTCACTAAACTAAGATTGAAGTAGATTAAAGGTCTAAATATTAAAACAGAAACACTAAATTTGCTGGAAGATAAGTTAGGTAGAACTCTTGAAGACATTGGCATAGGAAAAGAGTTTATGAACAAAACCTCAGTAGCATGGGAAATAGCACAAAGAATCACCAACTGGGAATTTCATCTTATTAAAAAGTTTCTGCACTGCAAAAGAAACTACCAACGGAGCTAACAGACAACCTACAGTGTGGGAAAAAATTTTTAGCAGCTGTACCTCAGACAAAGGACTACTATCTAGAATATATAAAGAACTGAAAAAAATCAGACTCCCCAAATTCAAATACCCAACTCAAAAATGGGCATCTGAAATGAACAGACATTTCTCAGACAAAGAAGGAAAAGCAGGAAATAAATATATGAAAAAATGTTCAACATCACTGGTCATTAGAGAGATGCAGATAAAAACAACACTGAAATTCCACCTCACCCTAGAAAGAGTGGCTGCTATCAAGAAATCAACCAATAACAAAGGCTGGCGCGGGTGTGGGGAGAAAGGAACTCTTCTCCCTTGCTGGTGGGAGTGCAGACTGGTGCAACCACTGTAGAAATCAGTATGGAGATACCTCAAAGAACTAGGATTAGAGGTTCTATTTGACCCAGCTATTCCCCTGCTGGGTATCTTCCCAGAAGAATTAAAAGAATCATACCACAGCGATATATGTGTACCCATGTTTATAGCGGCACAGTTTGTAATAGCTAAAGCTTGGAAACAGCCCAGGTGCCCATCAACTGAAAACTGGATAAAGAAGATGTGGGTTTTTTATAAAATGGAGTACTACTCAGCCATAAAGAATGAGAAACTAGAGTCATTTTTAGGTAAATTGATGCATATTGAGGCCATACTCAAGTGAAATAAATAGGATACACGTGTAAATACTGAATAGTTTCTCTAGTGTAAGACACTGAAAGTGTAAATATGGGTTAAAATGATTAAAATGAATAATTGATAATTTGAAATAGGAAGCAAGGTCCAAGGAGGTAGGGGTGAAGGGAGGGGAAGGGTAAAGGAGAGAAGGGAAAGGAAAAATTATGTGGAAAGAAAAAAAAGTGGAAATGATGCCTATGTAAATAGGGAAGTGTGGAGGGGTGAAGGGTGCACAGGTAATGGGGAAAAAAATAAGAATCAAGATACATCATGTACAGGTACAAACACCCAATGATAAATGTAAATGAATTGTATACCTAAAATATACCAATAAAAGAAAATAATAATAATAATAATAATAATGTTTTGAAAAAATGGAATGTATAGATACAAAATTCTCACTGAATGACAACTTGCCTATAAATAATACCTACATTCTTCACTCATTCTTTTTTATTTTTATTATTTTATTTTATATCATTTTATTTTATTATAACCTTATTAGTTCCATTGATATCATTTATTTAAATAAAAATTTGACTCTCCCTAATGATAGTTTTCATCTAGCCATATGATTTGAATTATCTCATTAAATATTTTTGAGAAACCTTTTTTTATCAAATTTCAAATTCTCTCCTCTTCACATTCCATATTTCTTATAGACATTTAATATGATTGTTACAGTTGTGCATTCATTGTCAAATATATATTAGTCTTCTGTATAGAGTCAAACGACCTCCAGGCTTGCAGTATCTGCATCTTACAACTGCAACCCAGCAAATCACCTGAGTATTGCCAAAGTTGTTTCTGGTCTAGGGAAACAGACTTGGAGTTAAACAGTATTCCACATGCCAGAAACATCCCCATATTTGTGAGAAAATACCAAAAATTTCAATGAATTATAATATATTTATTTGGTATATACTGTCATAAGAGGGATAAAGGATTGCTTTCAGGGAGTCATTTAACAGTTAACTTCATCTACTTTTTTTATTGCATCTCACCTGCTTTTGTTTTTGAAATTTGATTTTCATTAAAAACTTGTAATTCTTTTTGTATGACAGATATTCAGGATGCATTCATTTTCTAAGACGTATCTTATGTGCCATTTCTTACCCTCACCTTGGAGCACCTTGAAACAGCATACGTTATTGTTATCATTGTATTATTTCTCTAATCTTGCTTGTGGTTTTGCTGTCTTCCAGATAAGCAATGAATTGTGCACCTATTCAGTAAGCTCCTTACTCTGCATTTATGGAAAGACTCTAGTTATATATTGAATTTAAATAAACTTTAATTTTAAAAACATGTATTTATCATTTCTCATCACTTATGTTATGATTAAAATTATGGCATTTTACATAAAATTTAATGCATTTCATGAATGACTTGACAAGCACTAACACTTAAAGCCTCTTAAGTGTTTTACTTCATATCCTGGCTTTATTTCTTGAAAGAATTTGAAGTAGTCATGTAGTCCTACATATTTATTAATTTCACTTAAATTTTCTGTAAACTCACTGAGTGGAACTTAATTTGTCAATATAGATATTGACACTGAAATCAGTACAATTGTTTAAATTTTTCTAGTCAAGGTAACAGTATACTAAACATTCTATCAATAAGGGTCTAATCATTTAAGACACAACTACGTCTAGAATTTAAAAGAGATCATTTAATTCAGGAAAGTGATTACAGAAATAAGCAGATGATCTGTGCATGTACTTTGGCTTCATCTTTAATTCCAGAGATACCAGTAGAGAGAGAAGAAAAATTACCTTTCTTCTCCTTATGTTCTATTCTATAAATTCAGCTTATGCTTGCCCTTTATTGCCTATACCAACAAGAAAGGGGTCAATGGAGAAGCTTGGGAAATGATTCTGGAATAGGTAATTTAGCTTGTGTAACAAAAAAGTACAAAGAATATATCTGAGGGCAAGCAAAGCAGAACACGAAGGAACAGAAAAGAGAATTGTTTTGTAAAGGATGAAACAATAATTTCAGAAAACTTAAAATAACTGAAAAGCTATTAGAACTGAAAAAAGTTTTATATTGACAAAAAATTAGTAATTTTTGTTGACAATAGTAATTAGAAAATAGGAAGAAGAAAATTCTAATGAATTGCAATATGTCCTATTTCTGTTACCATGGAATAGGCAGATATAATCCAGGATTTTGTGTACAATGAACAAAGAATTGTGATGTATACACCCAAAAGCAAATGCCAAGCAGCTACATTTATTGAAGATCATGGGAAGTTGTGCTCAAGGCAAGTCCATGCTAACAAAAGATAAGGCAGAGACAAAGAAAAAGATATGGGGGTGACAGAATAGTAAAAGGATACAAGTAAAAGCACAGTACTGGCAGCAGCAGCCCCCTTCCATTAGTTAGGCTTTCAGAATTTAAAAGATATACACCTCAGCCCAGGTATTTTCCCTTGAATCTCTAGGTGTGATTGACAGGAATGATTGACAGGATATTGTGCTATCTGAAGCGCTCTCAACATTCATGCTTTCACAGAATTCACTTCGATCTTAATTATACTTATGACATGTAGTACATGTTTATGAACACTTAATGAGGTAGAAGTAGAGTGAAGGTGATTGAAGGTAGGCTCGGAGATCTAACACGCATGTGGTCTCACTTAGAGCATCAGAGATCTCTTGGATTTTTTTTGTTATTTTATTTGCTACCTCTCCTAGGACAATGGAAAGAGGAATGAGCATAGGGTGGCATTTAGAATTAAATGGGTGGAAGGGAGTGACTTTCTCAGCTCCAGTGTTTCTAATTGTACTATTATTCCCTGAGAGCTATGGTCTCCAAAAATTTCTAAGAGGTGCTGAAGCAGCAAGTTCCATCTGCTATGCCTACTTCTGGCTGAATTGGGACACTGGCTCTACCTATGTGGAAACCAAGGAACTCTTGGCCTGACTGACCTATGATTTCAAGGGAACTGAGTTCTTTTTCTGAGGATTTCTTGACATATGAATGTGAAAGCAAATTGTGATCTTGGACGAGGGCCATCACCAGTATTTTAACAGCCCTCAAACACAAAGAAACAAAATCTATTAAGAGATTAAGTTTGTAAGATCTAAATAATGTTATGTGAAGCATTATTAAAGGCCACATTCAAGACATTAAAAAATTCTCAATTCCAGATATTTTATCAGGACATCCATGAGTCAGATAGTTCTTTGAAGATCTTAGAAACATTGTCAGCCAATTTCTGTGATACATCTCTCACTATTTCAGACCAATTGACATAGGGATACATTATTCCTTTAGAGGCAAACATAGCCCCTCTGTCCCAGTGGTTAAGTGATCTAGTCCCCTATGATATATGGGCACTGCTGCTAGTGAGCCTATGTGAGCCTGAAGGATGGCAACACTCTGGGCAAATTTACCTCGACTGTCTATCAAGTTCTTAGATAGCTATTGATCTTAGGAGAAGGGTGATTAGCTTTAAGGTTTTATATAATTACTATTTATTATCTCTATTAGAGGCAGTTTCTGAACCATCCAGGATGATCCCAAAAGAAAGAAAAAATTCAAAAGAAGTCACGTTATAATTTAGAGCAGAGACCTTAAGTGTAGTAAATAAGAGATTAGCAAGATGAATCACACAATTTACTTACAGGAAACAAAATATTTACTCATCTGGTTCAACAAGGTGGTTGGTGTTTTCTTTTCTGAAAAGAACCTTGAAGTTCACAGGTGAACAATTTTGGTGGTCCTTCTTCTTCCTTTCAGGTATCTCAAGCAGCTTGGATTTTACCCTGGAGAGGTGTATCTAACTATCTATTCCCTGTACCTTAATGGCAGAAGGAGTTGTTAATAGGGTTGGATAAGGGCCTTTCCATTTGGGTGTGAATTTGTTCTAGGATCCATCCTCTTTCCAGGTGTTGATTAGTACCTGGTCATTAGGGCAGATGTTGGGCTGACGATTATTGTTAGTCTGTAGGAGAGGAAGAATCTTATTTCCATATTCCTGGAAGGCCTGTTGGAAAGTTCCCAGGTGGGTCAGATTTTGCAGGAGCTGGGGAGTTTTTGTGTCAGTAAGACAGATGTCAGAAAAGTTCTCTCATAAATCATCTCAAATGGGCAGAGATTAATTTGGACCAGGGGGCCCCAAAACCTCATTAAGGAGATCTGGTCACCTATGCATTTCTTGACATAGCAGGGCTAAAGTTCACTGATTGGCTGTCTTGATTTTTCTTGATGACTGAGGTTTCTACACAATGGAAAGATGGTATTTAATTCCCAGTGCTTTGGTGACTACCTATGTGATTTGGGATGTAAAAGATAGTCGGTTATTGCTCTGCTTAGACCCAGACAGTCCAAACCTAGTGATCACTTCTTTAAAGAGGACTTTACCATCTCCATGGGCTGTTCTGATGTGGTGAGGAAGGCCTCTATCAATCCAGTAAAAGTAGAAGTGCACACCAAGAGGTGTGTGTACCCCTCACATGTAGGCATGTGGATGAAGTCTATTTGCCAGGCTTGGTCTCATACCTTTGTACAGGCTCAGGAAATGGAGCAGGATGAGTCTGTGGATTGTGGCAGACACAGACAAGTAATATCTTACAGCCTTCAGTTAGAACTCCAAGCCCTACAATGAGCCTATTTGTCATAACAGGAATGGCATGTCTCCCTAGGCGACACAACATATAGGGACTCATTGACTTTCTACTGCATTTATTGTGGCAAGAATAGTCAGTGTCCCACATATCACCATTGACCATTTTGAGTTCCTCCCTCATTAAGAATCATTTGAAATTCTTCAGTGGAATATCTTAGCTTAAATTAAGATCCTGGAATGGGATTATGGATAAAAATATTGATGGACTGGAATTATATTGAAGAGAGGCCTGTTTGGCAGTGAAATTTGCCTTAGAATTACCCTGTAAGACAGGGTCCAAAGAGGCTTGATGTCCCTAGCAATAGAAAATTGCAACATCGCTTGGGGAGATTCACTGCTTTGAGAAAGTTGAGGATCTCTTGCCCATGTTTTATTGGAGACTGGCAACTAGTCAAAAATCCTCTTTGTTCCCAGATGGCTGCATGCACAGGACCAGAAATGGATATTTAGAGTCAGTATACATATTGACCCTCTTGCCTTGGGCAGGTTGGAGAGCCCAAGTGAGGATAACAATTTCTGCCTTTTGGGCAGAAGTCCCAGGGGGCAGTACTCTTGTTTCCATGACCTGGGTAGGGCAGACTATGGCATAATCTGCCCTCTTAACATCATCCTTTATAAAACTGAAGACATCAGTGAACCATATGCTAGCCTTCCTGTCAATGACTTGTCACTCAGATTCGGGTAGCTTGGATAATTTTGGGCAATGATTTGTTCCCACTCATGTTCCATCTGTTGGTTAGTTGGAAGGAGTGTGGCTGAGTTTAAAATGTTACAAGACTGAAGAAAAACATCTGGGTTTTTAATAAGAATGGCCTGATATTTAATGAGCCTTTCTATTGTCATCCACAACTGTCCCTTGAGTTCTAACAAAGCCTTAACTTGTTGTGTTAGAACTATGAGCTTTTGTCCATGATTATCTTAGAGGATTCTTGAGTTAAGGCTGCTGTAGTGACTACTGTCCACAGGCAGCTAGGCTAGCCCTGCATCACTCTATCTAGTCACTTGGAAAAGTAGGCAGCTGGTTGGTTGGTTTCCTGAGTTAGCACTCTTGTGGCTACACTTTGTTTTTCAGCCACAACGAGACAAAAAGACTTAGTTAGATCTAAGATTCTTAAAGCCGGGGGCTGCATCAAGGCCTGTTTAAGGCTTAAAAAGCCTCCTAAGTGGCTCTTGTCCATTTTAATTGTTCTGTTTCTGGTCCTCGAGTTGTCTTATATAGAAGTTTGGCTATTACTCCAAAATGGAGTATCCATATGTGTCAGAAGCCTGCCATTCTTAAGAAAGCCCTCAGCTGTTGCTTAGACTCTAAGAGGCCACATAGGAAATTGCCTCCGTTCTCCTTGGCGACAGTTGTCTTTGTCTCAAAGTTAAAATGTATCCCAAACATGTCACATTTGTCTTATGTTGGAGTATTTTGTAATTTCTTTTTACTAGAAAACTGATAGTCTTAGTGATGTTTTTGTCAGATAACTCCTTAGTGAGGCTAGAAATGAGGTTATTTACATAATCTTTCTGATCTTTAAGTCTCTCTGTTATTGAGCTAAAGCCTGTGCAAATACATATGGCTTACTTCTAAAACCTGAGGCAAGAGAGTTCAAGTGTACCATTGGTGAGATCCTGTTGAATGGGATCTTCCCATTCAAAAGCAAACAAATATTGTGAGTTAGGCTCCAGAGGAAGAGCAAAGAAGGCATCCTTGATATCAAGGACAGGGATCCGTTTAGTCTCTCTTGGGATCTAAGCTAAAAGGGTATATGGGTCTGCTACTAATGGGTGAATAGCTACCACTGCCTCATTGATGGCTCTGAGATGTTGTAGTAGGTGATATTCTACCAATGGTTTGACTCTTAGTAAAATGGTTGTATTCCATGAGGAGAGGCTTGGCATCCATTTTTGATGCTTAACTGATTATCCTTTGAATATCAAAATAACTTAAGCTTTTCTTTGATCAGTTCCCTAATTCCAAAACAACAAAAACAAGTTTAAATAAACTTCATTGATACGTATTTTACAGGATATATATATATATTTTTTTGGTACCGGAGATCGAACTTGGGACCTTGCGCTTGCAAGGCAGGCGCCAGAACCACTGAGCTAAATCCCCGGCCCTATAGGATATTGAATAAGAGAACCAAGTTATGAATAGGTTACCATGCTAATAGGTATAGTGAGAGTAATATTTTTCTTCAAAATTCTTTTAATTTCTTATTTATGAAACCAAAGCCTATTATTGCTGTACTACTTGAAGTTATATACATATCACTCTTTCATATATGTAAGTTCCCAAAGTCTGGCTTATTATTACTTCTTTAATACATGGAAGAATGGATCAATGATATAGATCTATTGCTACATTTGTAATGTACAGATATTTATCATTAATAAAATGTTATTTTACAGAATGGAACATCTGTTGTACTAATTTGGCGATGTAGTAAAATTTTCTTAGTATTTGGCTATCTTTGTAGCTTATAAGCAATGTAATAATTAATAAATTATTATATGTGTTATGTCAATATTGATATGCTTACCTATGCACCTTAATTCATTTTTGCATCATTTAAAATATTAAGTATTTTTCAGTCTTTCAATATTTTTTTGGTTTTGGTAGTATGAAGAAACAGAATATCAAATTTGAAATGTCTTTTGAAGCATTTGAGGAGACTAATTTTTAAAAACATAAAAGTATGAAAAAATTTGAATTCTTTAATATGAAACATTGCAATAATGTCTAGTGACTATAATTGAAAATGGTTAATAGAGAATTATAAACATTTTTACATTTTAGGATTTCGGTTTTTTGATACCTTATGTATACAGTATTTGAGGATTTTTAGTATTTAAGGTTGTTTTTCATTATTTTAGTTTATTAGTACATGTTTCCAGTACGTAATGTTTACACTTTTTGTGGGAAGTTGGTACATGTACATAACACATCTTAATTCCTTTTTTCATCCCCTTTCCCTTCCTTCTCACCCTGTTCCACACATCTCTTGATCTTCATTTTTTTGGGGGGGTGGTACATGTTTGCAGTACATAATGTTTGCATTTCTTTGGGGGAATTTGTACATGTACATAATATTCCAATTTCTTTTTTTAATGCCTTATCCCTTCCATGCCTCCCCTTTCCTTTGATCTTCTTCCTCACTGAGAATAATCTATCTTCATACTTTTTATTGTCTATCTTTTATTTTGCTCTTTATTTTTACTCTAGCTTTCTCATACAAGAGATGCAATGTGGGCACAAAGATTTAGCTCAGTGGTTCCAGCACCTGCCTTGCAAGCGCAAGGTCCCATGTTCAATCCCTGGTACCAAAAAAAAAAAAAGAAAAGAAAAGAAAAACAATGTGATATTTAAGTTTATACGTCTTATTTATTTCACTTAACATTACAGTCTCAAAGTGTATCCAGCAGGGTAGTACTCCATGATGTGTAAATACCAGTTTCTTTATTTGTTCATCTATTAATGGACATATAGGCTGGTTCCAAAATTTAACTATTTTGAATTATGCTGCTATACACGAGTATGTATGCATCTCTGTAATATGATATCTTTAACTATTTGGAGAAGCTTCTGCACAGGAAAAGAAACAACCAACAGAGTAAAAACACAAACTAAAGAATGAAAAATATTTTGTGATGATTCTTCAGAGGACTCATATCTAGAATACATAAAGAATTAAAAAAATTATTCCCCCACAAAATAAAAGACCCAATCAAGCAAAGACAAGTAAAATGAATACAAACTTTTCAGAAGAAGTACAAATGGCCAATAATTACCTAGAAAATATTTAATATCACTAGCCATTAGAGAAATGCAAATTAAAACAACACTTAGATTCTAACTTACCAGAGAAAAAATGACCATCCTTAAGAAATAAAATAATAACAAATGCTGGGAGGCTGTAGAGAAAAGGAACCCTATTACACTACCGGTGGGAATGTAAGCTAGTACAGCTACTATGGGATCAGTATAGAGCTTCCTTAAAAAAGTAAAACTAGAAATTCCATTTGACCCAGGTATTTCCCTTCTAGATATATTTACATATATTTGCTCAGTGATGCTTTACTAAAGCTCTAGTAAAGCAGACAAGATAAAAAATATTATAAGGTAAATTAAATATATTCTACCTCTGTAACTGAATGATCTACTCTTAGTTTGCAGTTTCTGAAAATGCCCAATAGCTTTGTTTTCTCAGTTATCAAGAAAGTTAGTCTAATATAATAGCAAAACTCCAAACTCTCATTCAATTCAACATTTCACCATCAATTCAACTCAGATTTTCTTAGGGCTGGAAATTTTTAATGTGAGAAGACCATCTGATTTTCTATGAGGTAGAATTAGAGAGACTGTAGAAAATACTACAGTATTTACTCAGTAGCTATTGCTTAGGGTGTGTCTGGTTTTAAAAATGGAAATTAAAGAGAGGAAAAGAATAAAATATTCCATATAATTCATAATCTGTAATCTAGCAATGATTTTCTGTAAGTGTAGTAGAGTTTAATTGGTGCTTAATTGTGGATTGCTCTGGAACACAAACCTAAAAAAAAAAGCATGACATAAGCTTTAGAAGTCAAGACAGAGAAGATAAAAATGGCTAGGAAATTATTTACGAGACTTGGAGCAACAATGAAAAAATTGCTATGGGAAATATGAGAAATGACAATCCACATTGTACAGTTGCAGAACATTAGTGAGACCGTCATTTCCCATGGTATAATCTGAAGGAATTCAGCTTTACCACAATGGTGTGGACCTGAATGAGTTGGGAACTGTGTTAGTTACTTTTCTTTCACTGCTGAGATAAAATGCCCAATACTCAAATTTAAGGGGGAAAGGTTTATTTGATTTACAGTTCATAGAGGTTTCAGTCCATAATTGGCTGCCTCAAAGACAGGGTGACAGAATGGCAACAGTTCATGATGGTGGAAGACAGGGAAAGCAAGAAGCTTAGCAGAATCTCCCTTTCCTTTTTATCTTATTCCAACTGATTAGCGCAAGTAGAACTCACACTCTTAATCCTAGAGCCCTTGGGCATACCATTGCTGAAATTCTAGATTCAGCCACCTCCAAAATATCCTATGACCACATTAGGTTGGGGGATAATACAGAAACAAACCATAACATTCCACCCCTGTCCCTAAAGACTCATGTACATTCCTTTACACAAAAGGCATTTAATCTGCCTCTAAAAGTTGTCAAAGTCCTAACAGTTTCAGCATTGCTGAAAAGTTCACATCAAAATCTCCTCTGAGATTTATGGCAAATTCTTAGCTGCAAGCCCCTGTACAAATGAAAAGAAAGTTAAGCACTTCCAACATTCAATGGCACAAGATGATATTTCCATTCCAAAAGTTATAAACAGGGGGATACAAGGAATGGGACCAAAACAAATCCAAAATCCATCAGGGAAAACTTTAAATCCCCACAGTTTCACTTCCAGGATCCCTGGCAATCTTGGAAAGTTGTAAACTCCAGAGGGCTTGGGTGGCTCTGCCCCTATGGATCTGTAGATGGTTGTAGCTCCTACAGCTTCTCTCGGGCTGGTTCTGGTTCCTCTTTGCAGCTCTCCATGCTCCTGGCTTCTCTATACTTCTGGGGTCTCCACTGTACCTTAGGCTTCACATCCACATCTTCACACACTGCCCTCTCAGGGCACACTGCCTGGCCTCCTAGGCTTTATTCTGAAATCTGGGTGGAAGTCTTCCTGACCCCACAACTCTTGCATTTTGGATTCACCTAAAACCAGCACCATATGGCTAATGCTAAGGCATGCTGCCAGCTGGAGGAATAGCTAGTCTTCCCTCTCTCTTGGCTGTAGGAGTTGAGTGCTTGGATCACTGAGCTCTCTATATCCCATTCCAAGGAACAAATTCTCTAGGTTGCCTCCATTCTAGAACATGGTGTGGCTGCTGCTGCCATTCTAGAACAAGGTTCTCTGGGCTCTCTTCTCAAAGTAAAGTCTTTTACCTTTGCAACTCTAAGGCTGCAGAGGCTGGAGAAACACTTACTACTTCTGAGGGCTTCTTGTGATCCCCTCAGGCCATCTTTTCTGTCCTTCTGTTCCTTCTCAGCAACCAAGATCTCCTCTGTTGTATCTTTGCAGGCCCCAACTTTACTGGAGCTTCCTTTCTGGCTAAACTCAAAACATTTTGAATCATTTTTCTGGGCTCTTTGTTCTTGATTTTCAACATAAATCTGGCTAAAAGCCCCCACCAACAGCCATTACATGGCCTCAACATTAGACTGCCTTGAAATTTCTTTCTTTCTTTCTTTTTTTTTTTTTTGGTACCAGGGATTTAACTTGGGACCTTGCACTTGTGAGGCAGGTGGAAGATCCACTGAGCTAAATCCCTGGCCCTTGAAATTTCTTCTGTGAGATTAACTGGTCCATTGCCCTTAATCTCAGTCTCACTCAAAATCTCTGGGCATAAGCAAAATGCAGGCAAACTTTCTGCCAAGGAATAACACACATAGTCTGGAGTCCAGCAGCCAAGGTAGTTCTTCTTCCCAGGAGAAACTTCCTGAGCCTAGTCTTTACGAGATTTCTGGTCTTCTGAGCTCTGACCAGAATTTTCCATACAAATGAGCCTAAGGTGTTCCAGTTCTACATATTAATCTAGCATCTACAAGTTTTTCCATACTCTTTCCTTTCCCAAAAGCCAGTTCCAAAGGCTCTTGAGCTACATGACCAGGTAATGTCATATCACTGACCACACTTCTTTGATACCAAATTCTGTTAATTATTTTTTTCTCGTTGCTGATACAAAATGCCCAACACCTAAAATTAAAGGGGGAAAGGTTTAGTGGGCTTACATTTCATAGAGGTTCCAGTTCATTATCAGCTAGCTCTGAGGCAGGGTGGCAGCAGGGCAACAGTTTATTTCTTGCCTAGTCTCCACTCTCAGAAAGTTTACTGCTCTATGTCCTGAGAGTCCAGAAGGGCAACTTATCTTTAAAAAGCACTTCATTACTCACTCTGCCCCAGACATTTACAGAAAGATCCAAAAAATTGAATCTGGCCTTCAGTCCCTCCAACAGGAATTGATCAATCAAGCATTTAAGGTTTTCAATAGCTGAGATGAGGCCACTCACCAACATTATATTTCTGAGGTACAATTGCTTGCATCCACCATAAGGAACCCACCAAAAAAGCTGAAGCCAATTATGAACAAAGAAAACCTCCAGAGCCCCAAAATAGGGGTTCTTTCCCCCAGAACCCTGCTTTAAGTGTCACCAGATTGGCCACTGGGCCAAAGAGTGCCCCAACCCAGGACTATTTCACTGATACTCAGGTCTGTTTCTTTGCCAGTGCCATGCTGTTTTAATCACAGTAGCTGTGTAGTATAGTTTCAAGTTGGGGATTGTGATACCCCCCGCCATGTCTCTGCTGCCTAGAATTGCTTTTGCTATTCTAGGTCTCTTCTGGTTCCAAAATAATTTTTGGATTGTTTTCTCTAGCTCTGTGAAATATATAGTTGGAATTTCAATCAGCATTGCATTAAATCTATATAGCAGTTTTGGAAGTATTTGGCACTGCAATCTTATCCTCCACCCTGCAGTACTGGCAAAAATCTCACATCAGATCAGCCCCTTGGTGTTACAGATGTTGTAAATAATATCAGATGTCTTCCTTCTCCTGTTTCCCAGTTGTATGGCTCCTTAGCTTATTGACGCTTGAAAACCAACTGGACAAGTACCTGCACCCTAACATACCATAGCCCCAGAATAGACATATCTCCAAATAACAATAAGCTGATTCTAGCCACTAGAAACAGACATTGCAAAGCATCCTCTTTCTTAATTTTACTACTAGTGGAATTAGGAATGTTCACAAAAATTAGCACGGGAGTTGCAGGACTTACAACCTCCCTGACTAACTATTATTCTCTCTCCCAAGAAATAACAAAAGGGTTATAATGCATCTCAGAAGGCCTCATTACTCTCCAAGTTAAAATTGATTCTGCAGCTCATGCACTACAGAACAGATGAGGACTCAACCTCTTAGCCACTGAAAAGGGAGTAATCTGTTCCTTCTTAGGATAAGAATGCTGTTTCTACATAAACCAATCAGGAATTAATCATGAGGTGGTAAGAGACCTGCACAAACCAGCTGATAGCCTAGAACAACAAAATATGCCCCTCTGGAGGGGCCTATGGTGTTCTTGGCCCACTTAGCTCCTATCCATAATCACTCCTCTAGTCACAATTGCATGATCCTCCTCTTTGGACCCTGCCTTTAAAAGCTCTTAACAAACTTTATTCAAGGCCAAATCCAGGGCATAAGAACTAGACAGCTCTTACTAACCTCCTGCTGCACAACCCTGCCACAAGACCCTATCCTTGACCCAAGAAAAAATAAATGGATAAATAAATAAGCCAATACCTTTCCCTGCCCTCATTTTCTGACAAGATGTCTGCACAGGCCACTTAGCCGTCCTTTAAGCAGCCATGAGAAACTATGCCTAACTCCTCCTTCCCCCCTTTTCTCTCCCCTTTTCTTTCATAACAAGAAAGTTGGAATGTCGGACCCCCACCCAGGCAGAAAAGAAAAATTCCCCAGACAATGCCATTACTCACTTTGCAAGGCACAAAAGATAACAGGAAGCCAAAACACGGATTTGAGATAAACAGCAACCACTCCATATGGCAACATCTACATTCCCTCTAAATCTGCAGGCCCAGACACCCCAGAGACCGAAAGACCTCTTCCATTCCAAGACAAAATTTTTCCACTCCTCCCAGAAGTACCCCTCCCCTACACCAACTTCTCTATGAAGTTTCCCCTCCCCTAAGCTCCTGAGTCAATGGTCATGTCACCTTTGACCTGCCTATACCCAGGCTGAAAATAAAACCTTCCTTGTTGCTTCATTTTTGCCTGCTCTGGTGGTCTTGGTTGTGCCTTGATTTACCCTATCAGTATGCCTGCCATCATTCTACCCCTTTAAGAAAAGTGGTGGGCATAGATGGTACCAGCGAAATTTGTCCCTTTTTTAGTTATGAATATTTAGCAATATAGTGAGAAATTAGGCAAGTTTCCTGAGGATCTTGAAAAGTTTGCTGTTGGATTAGAGATTCTAATAATGGCTTTTGATCTGGACTGGTGAAATGTCCATTTTATCATGGTTTCTTGATGCACAATAACAGAAAGGGAAAGGATTTATAAGATCTGCAAGATAGGCTAATGATGAACCATTTTAAGCTGAACCCAATGATAATCAGCCAACTAATGTGTCATTTGGGCCCTAAGAAGGGCCCAGATGGGATTATAACATTGGGGATGGAGGAACCAAGTTAAAGTGGTACCTCCAGGCCATCTTACTGGCCCAAGCCAGTAAATTATGATAAGCTCAGGACTATTTGTCAAGACTCTGATTAACATCCAGCTGCTTTCCAGTACTGGCATGAAGAGTCATCCATATATATACTAATTTAAACCTGGAATCTAGAAAGGGCCAAATACTAACCCAGGGTCAGTATTTTATTAGTCAGCCAACTCCAAATATTAGGAAGAAACTCCAAAAACTCTAATAAGGCCCACAAGCTTGGGTAAGTCATTTGGTCAATGTGGCTTGCATAGTCTTTAACAACCAGGGATGAAATAAAGGACAGATGGGAGTTGAGTAAGGAAAAAAGGCAGGCTAAAAGCATACTAGCCCTAGTGGTTAAGGGTCATGATAAAGCACCAAAGTGAACTGAGGTAATCCAAAGAGTGGTGGGGACAAGTCTGAATGCTTCAAGGGCAAGTGCAAGTGACCGGGTTACTGGGCATAGGAGTGCCCACAGATGCCATTAAGTTCTTGATGAGCTTGTCTGAATATGGATGCAGACCTTTGGCACTGAAGGAAGGACTATTCTCATTTGCAAACTGGGATAAGCTCACCCACCAACATGGTGATCAGAGAAGAATGCCCACACAGTGAATGATAGTGCCCAAGTTGACTCATGTGGCTGACCCTCAAGGACATCCCCGTCACATTACAAGAGCCTCAGGTAAATCTGGATGTTGTAGGCAAACAGATTACATTCTTTTTCAATGCTGGAGCATCTTATTCAATTCTAAACACTTATTATAGTGAGTTATCCCTTTCTTCAATTGTTGTGGGTCTTGAAGGAGTTAATTGATTGGTTTTCCTTGCCCTCCCTGTGAACTGCCAGTTGAGAAATTTACTTTACCAAGCTGCCTTCATGATAATACCAAAGTGCCAGTAATTAGAAGCAATATACTCTTTCTACTCAGGGCCATTCTGTCATTTGAACCTCTGGCAACCTTTATGGTAGTTTCTAGGAACCTGACTAAACCAGCTCCATCATGCTCAATTTCTCTGCTAGGTGTTGATCCCCAAGTGTGGTAGGATGGTAACTTGGGATGGGCTGTCAAGGCCACCCTAGTAATCATTCAGCTCAAGGACTCTACTTTCTACCCTTACAAAAGGAAGGGTAGGCAGGGGCTAAATTTTTGGCTGGTTCCATGCCAGCCTCAGTGCAGCATATCCATTTCATCAGTAGTCAAGTCATATGGAGAAAATCACTTAGTACAAAACCTCAGAATCATCAATAAGGTTGTGGTGCCTATTGACCCTCCTAGTAACAGACCCTTATATACTCCTTGATCAGATCCTGAGAGACACTAACTTGTTCTGTGTCCTTGACCTCAAGGATGTCATCTTTTCTATTCCTGTGCACCTTAGCTCTCAATGCTTGTCAGATACACCTCATAAACTTCATACTTGATGAATCATTGATTGCCTTCAAATTTCTTTTCAGAAAACAAAACTCCAGCCAACTGCTGGGATAGATAAGTAAGCAATTTTATTCCCTCTAAATAAAAGGTTCTAGTGCATATCAAGGAAAGAATTGCCCAGAATATACCTTATAATAAGTAGTAAGTAGCCATGTATATTGAAAATCATGGATGGCAGCAGCAGGAAGAAGCAGGAAGGCGAGGGGAAAAGGAAGAGGAAGAGGAACCTGTGGTTGTAGGTGAAGCTGTTGCTAGTGGTGAAGTTCTCCCTGAAAGAGCTGGTGGTGGTGTTGACTGTGTGCAAGCAGATGCACTCAGGGCTGGTGTTCACAGGCTCTGGGTTGTGCTGGACCCAAGGAGGAGAAGTAAGAGGAACTCTTGAACTCAGGCTTCCTGTATTTAAAGGGTCACACACTTCTAACTCCAGATGGCTCCCATTCCATCTCTCACTGATGACATTGATCTGTCTCTCATGTATCATGACTTCCTAAGCTTTAACATGGAAAATCATTAGGGTGGTGTTGTGTTTACAGTTAAATGAAGGGAAGGGAGTGGCTCCTTCAACTTCCCTGGGCAGGTTTTCTAACTGCACTACTCCCAGTGAATCAGGTCTTGCTTTAGTATTGGTTCTGACCTACATAATAGAGAAAAGGTGAGATTGTGCCAGTTATGAGACTGTAACCTGGCTTCTGAGAATGGAAGTTTAAAAGTTAGATTTAGAGATAAGCAACTTCTCTTAACTTCCTCTTGTTCAGCATATGACAAACACCCTTCATTTTTGCCACCCCTAAAGAAGCATCAGTATATGCAGACGATGGGGCCAGGAAGTTGCAGCTCAGTTTCCTTTCCACAAGAAAGGAAAGAATAAACCGAATATGGCTGGAAGTGATAAAGCAAGTGTGAAGTTCTGCATTATCTCTTTGTATTATTGCTTTCCTCTGTCCTGTACTATAATAGACCCAGACCTGTCTATATAGAATGTGATGGTGATTTGAGGCAAATGGGCTTCCCCTTCTCCTTAGAGCTAACTTTGGGTAAATCCTGTTTCCTTTTTACCAAAATTACTGGGCTCTTTTGATTTGGTCAGCAGCAAGCAAAGGAACCTGAGCATATGAACCTGAGTGGCTGGTTAACAAGACTAGTTTTTCAGACTTACAGCTTCCAATTCTATTCTCTTGGAGCCCTGAACTAACATTTAGGAGGTCTTAGTAGCCTGCTTGAGAGAGGAATCCAATTACATTTCTGGCCACCTCAGTTAAGGCCCTGTATGTGCAAAAGAATCCATCTTTTATGCTTCAGATCTAGCCAAGTCCAAGTTCATTGTAATTTTATGAATGATTCTGGCTGTTATCACAATGAGCAGCAGGACTGAGCCTTGGAATCCACAAAATCATGAAAATTTTTTAAAGATGCTGTAAGCTTCTCAATTATAAATTGGCTTGTTGTGCTTCCTAAATGATTAATACAGAATGTTAGTGGTGGTTCTTTTATACTCTTACTGGGACTCTCTCATATGTAATTATTTTGATGTTAGTGATGCTTATCCTTCTGTCTGTTTAGGGCCCCCTTAAAAGACACGTCTCCATTTCTTAGGTTCTGGACCAGTTACTGGTTGGTGAACCTCACCACACAGCAGGAGTGGCCAGTGATCTGGAAGCTTCATCTGTGTTTACACCCATTCCCTGTCCCTCTCATTACTGCCTGAGCTCTGTGTCCTGTCAAATCAACTGCTGGCACTAGATTTTCATAGGAATATGAACCATACTGTGAACTGCCAATGTGAGATATCTACATTGCTTGATTATTTTAATCATCTCAAAATCATGTGCATTCCCATCCCATCTTTAGAAAAATTGTTTTCTATGAAACTGGCCCCTGGTGTCAAAAAGATTGAGGATTGCTGTGGTAAAATGTAGCTTTGATATTTTATTGTACATTCTCAGACACTTTAAGTCAAAGGTGCCTCACTATAGTAGAAAGGCACCAGGTTTTAATGGGGACAAAGTACTTAGCAACAAAATGTTTCTTCTCACATCGTGAAAATAAGGGTATTTAAGAAAATGCATCACAGATCAGCTCTTCTTAAAACATTTTTTAGGCACTTTTCTCAGTCTTTAGCATTTCTCACTGTACAATACTCTTACCAGTGCCTTCTTTTCTGTTTCTATGCAGTCTCCTCATGTTTGTCTTCTACCACTGTGGAAGCATTTTTCCATGAAAAGTGCAATTTTCTCCAATGTTGATTGCTCTTCTTAAAAATAACCTTTTATCTTCTAACACCTAAGATTTTGAGGAATAAAATTCTCTAGCATTTCAAGATTAAGGAAAATGTCTTAGTAACAAATCTGGAATATAAATTAAATAATATATAAATAATGGCCTGGAAATGTGTTCCTTGTGAATATTCCTTAGAAATACATACTGCTGAAAAAGTAGGTGGAGTAGAGAATGAGTTTTTTTTAAAAAAAGTAACGAATGTTATTTATTTCTTGTAGTTAGAAACTTTAAAAAATCTTTAAATTTATTCCAAACACAATAAATATCCATCATCAAATTTGATTGTTATTTATTTGTGCTAGCAGGTAACTATTTTACATGTGTTTGTATGTGCTGTATGTGTTTGAATGTGCTGAAAATATTTTTGATAATCACATTATTACATTTCATTTGTTATAATTCCAAATAAATGTGTAGTTAAGGCATTACGAAAGAGTGTAAATTTTTAAAAATTTTCTTGAAAATGTGATCTTTTACAGAAAGTGACTTTTTTCTAGGTAATTAATTTATTAATAGTTTCTTTTTTCTTTTCTGGAATAAAGTTAAATTTTTAGGACTTAGGCCATTGTCTTATTCAAATATTTATGAAATCACTTTCATTTTTAATTTAACTTTATTTTATTAGTACACGTTTGCAATTCATGCAGTTTATGATCACCTTGTTGAGTCCTTACCTGAATGCATTACTACTTCTTTTTCTAATCCCTTTCCTTTTCCCCCTCACCCCTCCTCCTCAGTTCCCCATCACCTTTTTCATACTTGTTGATATTATTTGTCTTAGCTCATGTTATGACATAAAATGTTTAAATGATTGGTCTTACTAGGTTCCTGTACATGGCATATCTTTATTCCTCTCTTTTCCCCTTCTCCTCCCTATCCATTTGCTTTCTTCCCTTAGACCATTTCCCTATTGGATGAGATCTGTCCCACTGTCCCTTTCTATTCATCCTTTGTCATTTTTTTGTTTGTACTTTGCTTCGCTCAAATGAGGGATATCATAAGACATTTAAGCTTGTGTGTCTGATTCACTACACTCAATATTATATTTTCCAGGTGCATCCATTTTTCTACAAATGTCTCAAATCTGTCACCCTTTATAGCACAGTAGTATTCCATTATATGTAGGTACCACATTTTCTTTATCCAATCATGGGTTTGATGGGTATACAGAATGCTCCTCAGATTTAGCTATTACAAATTGTGCTGCTATAATTACTGTTGTGCATGTAAAAACTGTGGTATGATGACTTAAGCTCTTTGGGAAAAATACCTTGCACAGGAATAGCTGGATCATATGGAATTTCTAATTTTAATTCTTTTATAAATCTCCATACTGATTTCCATAAGGTTGCACTAGTTTGCATCCCCACCAACAATGCAGCAGTGTTCCTTTTTCACCACAGCCACACCAGCATTTGTATTGTTTGATTTCCCAATGACTGCCATTCTTTCTAGAGGAAGATGGAATCTTAGCATTGTTTTAATTTGCATTTCTCTAATGGCCAGAAATGTTGAACATATTTTTATATATTGGTTAATCATTTCTATTTCATTCTCTGAAGCGTCTGTTCATTACTCTAGCCCATTTATTGACTGGTCTTTAATTTTAGCTGGTTTAACTTTTTAAAAGATTTTGTATATTCTAGATATTAGTCCTCTATTTAAGGAGTAGTTGGAAATTTTTTTCCCATTTTGTAGGTTTTCTCTTCACTTTATAGATTGATTATTTTGCTGTACAGACACTTTTTAGTCTGATATAATCCCATTTGTTGATTCTTGCTGTTATTTCTTGTGCAATTGAGTTTCTGTTTAGAAAATCCCTTCTTACACCTGTGTTTTCAAGTGTTTTAGCTATTTTATCTTCCAGAAGGTATAACATTTCTGTTTTAATGTTTAGATCTTTGATTCATTTTGATTTTAATTTAGTATATTGTGAGAGATAAAGGTCCAATTTCATTCTTCTACAAATAGACAACCAATTTTCCCAGCACCACTTGTTGAATAGGCTATCTTTCTTCAATATATGTTTTTGGACCCTTTGTCAAAAATCAAATAGTTGAATATTTTTGGGAGGGTTTCTATATCCTCTATTCTGTTGCATTGATTTACATATCTGTTTTTGTTCCAGGACCATGATGTTTTATTACTACTGCTTTGTAGTATAGCTTGAGGTCTGGTATTGCTATGCTGTCCTACTTTACTCTTATTGCTCAACATTACTTTTGCTATTTGGGATCTCTCCTGGTTCCATATGAATTTTAGGATTGTTTTCTCTAGATCTTTAAAGTATTTTGATTGGGACTGCATTAAATTTGTATAACAGTTTTGGAAGTATGGCCATTTTGATAATATTGTTTCTGCCTATTCAAAAGCAAGGAACATCTTTCCATTTTCTGTTATCCACTTCAATATCCTTCTTCAGGGTATTGTAGTTTTCTTTATTTTCTTTTTTTGTTGTTGTTACCGGGGATCATATTCCTGTCCTTGTGCTTGTGGGGCAGATGGTGGAACCGCTGAGCTAAATCCCTGACCCTGTAGTTTTCTTTGTAGATGTCTTTCACTTCTTTGGTTAGGTTAATTCCGAGATATTTCTTTTTTTTTGTGAAAGGTATTCTTTTTAGAATCTCCTTGTCAGCATGTTCATTGTTGGTATGCACAAATGTTAATTTTCTTATGTGACGATCTTGTATCCTGCTATTTTGTTAAAATTAGTTATTAATTCTATGAGCTTTTGGGTGAAGTCCTTTGAGCCTTTTATATAGAGTATCATGTCATCTGCAAATAATATAATTTGAGTTCTTCCTTTTCTGTATGTGTCACTTTTATTTCTTTCTCTTGGTTGCTTGGTCTGGCTAACCTTTCAAGTACTATGTTGAATAGTGGAGATGATAGTGGGACATCCATGTCTTGTTCCTGATTTTAGGGGGAATGCTTTTAGTTTTTTCCCTATTTAATATGATGCTAGCTATTGGTTTGTTGTAAATAATCTTTTTCATATTCAGATATGGTCCATCTATGCCTGTTTTCTTCAGGGTTTTTTTTTTTTTTTAATCATGAAGGGATGTTAGATTTTGTCAAAAGCCTTTTCTCTGTCTATTGATATGACCATGTGGTTTTTTACCTTGCTCCTCTTTATATGATGTATTACATTTATAGAAGTATGTATGCTGAGCCATCCTTGCATGTATGAGATAAAACCCACTTGATCATGATATATGATCTTTTTGATAATGTGCTCTATTCTATTTGCTAATATTGAGGATTATCGCTTCAGTGTTCATTAAAGAAATTGGCCTATAATTCCCTCTTTTTAGTTGGATATTTATCTGGTTTGGGGATCAGGGTGATACTGATTTCCATAGGTGAATTTGGGAGCACTCCATCCCTTTCAATTTCTTTAAAAAGCTTGAAGAGTGGGCCAGGGATTTAGCTCAGTGGTGCTGCTGCCTGCTTTGCAAACGTAAGGTCCCAAGTTTGATCCCTGGTACCAAAAAAAAAGCTTAAGAAGTATTGGTGATATAAAATCTATAAAGGTTTTTAGAATTCACCTATGAATTCACCAGGTCTTGGGGTTTTTTTTAGTTGATAAATTCTTTATTACTGAGTCAATTTCGTTGCTTTTTATTGGTTTATTATGTTTATGTCTTCTTGGATTAGTGTTGGTAGTTTGTATGTGTTTAGGAATCTGTTCATTTCTTCAAAATTTTCTACTTTTTTGGACTACAGTTTTTTAAAGTACTTACCATCTTCTGGATTTTGACAGTGTCTGCTGTGATTTTACCTTTGTCATTTCTAATTTTGTTGAGTTGTAGAGTCATTGTCATTAACTTCTAGAAATTTTTATATTTTTTTCTTTGATTTATTCTGTGACTCTTTGGCTGTTTAGAGGTATATTGTTCATTTTCCAGGAGGTTTTGCCTTTTCCAAAATTTCTTCTGTTGTTGATTTCTATTTTTCATAGCACAGTGGTGAGATAGTGTGCATGCTATAATTTCAAATCTTTTATATTTACATGAGCAGACTTTGTGGACTAGTACGTGATCTATTTTGGAAAAAGCACCATGAGCTGCTGAAAAGAATGTAAACTCTATTGTAGAGGGATGGAATACTGTGTACATATCTATTAAATCCATATGTTCAAGGGTATGGTTCAGCTCTGAAATTTTTTTGTTTTTTGTTTTTTGGTTGTTTAGTTGATCTCTCTCTTTGTAAAAGTGGTGTGTTAAAATCTCCTATTATGATTATGTTAATGTTTATTTGATCTTTTAATTTCAGTAGTTTTTGTTTTATGAAGATAGGTGCTCCAGTATTTGGTGTATATATGTTTACCAATGTTATCTTATCTTGTTGTATGGTTCCTTTAACTAATATGTAGTGACCTTCTTTGTCTCTTCTAATCTATTTTGACTTGAAGTTTACCAGGTCTGACATTAGAATTGCTACCCCTGCTGGTTTTTGGGATCTTGGTGTATAGAATGTTGTTTTCTATTCATTAATTTTAGTCTATGAATATCTTTTTGAATTAGATGACTTTTTTGAATGCAACAGATTGTTGGATTCTGTTTTTTGATCCAGTCTGCCATTCTGTATCTTTTGATTGGTGAGAAGAAGCTGTTAACATTGAGAGATATTACTGAGATGTGTTGTTACTTACTATCCTTGCCTTCTTTATCTGTTGGTGTATCATTTGTTTTACTTCTTCTGGTGTCTTGTGTTGGTGCTTATCCATTGACCTCACTAGTTTCCTTTGTGTTTTTAGGTGTGCTCAATCCATTGTTTCTGTTGAGCTGGTTTAGCACTCATAAATCGTCTGAGTTGGTATTTTTCATGAAACTAATTTATTTCTCCATCTAGTTTGAAGGATAGCTTTGTTGGGTCACTTAATCTGGGTTGGAAGTTACTTTACTCTTAGGGCTTGAAATACTTCATTCCCAGCTCTTCTGATCTTCAGGGTTTGTGCTGAAAAGTCCACTGTGATTATAATTGGTTTACCTTTATATGTGATTTTTTTTTTTTTTTTTGCTTTTCTCTGGCTGCCTTTAAAATTCTAGTTTTTTACTGTATATCTGTGAATTTAATGAGAATATGCCTTGGTGAATTTCTCCTATCATAATTGTTTGGAGTTCTATGAGCATTATTTACTTGTATTTTAAAATCTTTTCTTATATTTCTGTAATTTCTTTAAGCATGTTGGTGAATCTATCTGTGTAATTGTCTGGATTTTCTCTAACTCCAATTAACCTTAGATTGTTTTTGTTGTCATCTAGTAGCTGCTGGGTAGTCTTTTTTTCTCTTATTTTCTTCTTTGATTTTTTGAGCTCTTTAGCATGAGTCACTATTTTGTCCTCAATATAAGATGCTTTGTCTTCACATTGTTCATTTCTGGAATGTATGGATTCTATATTGTTTTTTATTTCAATTATTTCTCTGTGACATCATTTTGAGGATTCCATATCCTCATTGAATGTGTCCTTCAAAGTTTGAACTGTTTTTGGTTAGCTCATCCAGTTTTTTACTTATTTCTCTAAAATACACAAGGGGACATATTGATGGTATGGTAATTGCTGTAAACTTTTGGTTTATTTCTTTTTTGAGTGCATCTATTTTCTTTATCCATTCTAAGATCTTTTCAAGATTTCTGCAATCTGGTATTATTTTCTTCTCCCTCTGTAACCCCTTGCTCTGTTTTGGGCGAGCTGGGAGGCTTAGGAGATCTTCTATTTCCTTGTTTCGCCATTCTCCTTCTTGTATCTATATTTATTTGTTTTATATTTATATCTACATCTATCTATCTATATTTATCTATATCTATAGATATCTATATCTATATATCTTTATCTATCAATCTCTATATATAGATAGATAGATAGACAAATATCTTTTAAAATTATATATGTCCCCCTTTTTTCTCCTCTTTTTTTTGGGTGGGTTATTGCACACTGGGGACTAGAGACATAAGGAGAGTTTGATTACATGGAGCTTTTTAGTAGGATGTTTCCACTTCATCAATAATTTTCAGTTTTGTATGCCCAGTTCTAGTATTTACTCCTTCTGTTATTTACTTCAAGGAGTTTTGACTCTGTCCCTATGTTTTGCCACAAGAATTGCTTCAATTTATAACAGCATCCACAGATCAAATCTTATAACATTTCTATATGGTAGTCCTTGCAGTTACTCTTCTTCTCTTTGTCTATTCTCTAGATGAGGGAGAGGACCTAGACATCTATTAAATCAGAGCCAATAAAAGCACAAATTCACCAGTGTAACAACCTAATACATACATGAAACAATAAAAGAACATAACTCTTCATTACTAAATAGCTAAAGAAACATATAAAAACTTAAACCAATAAGATGTCTGATGGGAACACAGATTAGATATTCCAATGAGCCATCACATATGTGATTTCCAAGTAGCTTTTTTGCCATATAATATGTGTTCATACCCCAATTTCTCCTATAATCCTTCCACTGCAAACTGAAGACAATTTAAACTCAAGACCTCTTTCTGCCAGATTGCAGGCATTTTTAGAGTTTGATCCGGTCTGAGTTCTTGGGTTAGGAAATTTTTCTGTCCCTCTCCTTGAATGTGATAGTGGACTTGGCAAAAAAGTTCACTGGCACCAATAGAAACATTATGGTAAATTTTTTGAAGGGCACATTTTGGAGGGTGTATAATGCCCATGTTAATTTTTTTAGGAATACTGCTATTGATGAATTGTTAATTTTAGTTTTATGAATTTTATTATAGTAAAGTATGTGTACTTCAATAAAACATCAATAAAATAAAATAAATATTAAATTTTTAATATGTAATGACTTTAAAATAAACCAAACATTTTCAACATCAACTCTTTACCTGCTTACAAAATCTAAAAAATAACAGCAGAAATAAATTCCTATGGGAACTACAGTGAAAAAACAAACAGAACTCTACCACAGAAATAATCTTTGCTCCAACTATCACACCTAAGGCAGTCTACACAAACAACAACAATATGTTCCATATGCAAGTCTTGCTTACACTGATAGCATGTGTGCTTAGCTTTCCTTTCTTGTTTGACAGGACATACTTGTCACCTCTCTTGTCTCCCTCTCTTTTCTAGAGTTTCATATTATATTATATTATATTATATTATATTATATTTATTATATTATACAATACACATTTAGCAGGAAAATGAAATTTCAATAAAATAAAATACTAAATATGTACTGAGTGTTTGGAACAAACAGCTTTTTCTACATGATCTCTTTGTTTGCTTACTAAATCTAAACAATAAGAACAGAATAAATTTCTGTGTGAACTACAATGAAAGTACAAATAAAACTTTACCACAAAAATAATCTTTTCTTGAATTACCACACCTAATGGAGTTTTCATACATGAAAACAGCATGTTCTATACACAAGTATCCCTTACACTAGTAGCATATGTATTTTGTTTTCCTGTCTTTTTTGGTAGGACATACTTGACATCTTTCTAGTCTTCCTATTTTCTTAGAAGGTTCTTGTGATGTTTCACCTGTTTGTTCACTGGTCTGCTCCAGAATTCTTTTGCAGAGTTCTTTGGGCATATTGTTCTTCCTTTGTTGTAATTAATCATTTATCAATGATAATCTATCCCTATGAGATAATTTCTCTGTGATATTTTGTGCTTGTTATTTTCTTTGTAAATATGGAACTATTTATTCCTGACATGTTTAGGATCAAGTAAAATACCACCATTAGCTGACTCTTTGTGTTTTGAGTGACATCAGAGTTGCTGCATAACTCATCAATAATATCTACTCTGCCTTTTATTTTGTTGTAAAATGTGACCATTTCTAGCTTCATTTGTGTTGAGAATTCAGTCTTTAGTTTGTTTATTTTGAGACAGGGTTTTTCTACATAGTCCAGGCTAGACTTGAACTCACTAGGTAGCATGGGCTGATCTTGAACTCACAGGATCCTTCTGCCTCAGCCTCCCTAGCTTCACTGTCAATCTTATTATCATGGTATAAGGTTGACAGTATCAAAACTACTTTGTTTTTCTTCACCATATAGGAAGCCAATGTTTTGTCTTTCTGAAATCCAAAGATTGTACTATACATTTTTCTATTGAGAACTTGTAACTTTTTTTTTTTTTTTTTAAGGAATCTCTACCTTCCCTCATCAACTCTGGAAGCTTAACAGTATGAAACCACCAGGGGCCTTCTCTGGGACTGAAATTCAAAACTCTCAGCCCTTTCCCACAGTGGCTTGCAGGCTTGTGACTACACTGTATGACTATGTCCTGGGGCACTTGTGATGCAGGCACTTGGGACGCAATCACTCTCTACCTGTTTCTACTGGAAGGTCACTCAGGAACCAGAGACTTGTGTTGTTCCTTCCATAAATTGGAAGGGCAGTTCTCTGTGAGCAGTGAAGTTATTTCACTGTGTCTTCTGGTGGGCAGCCCACCAGCACACATATCTGAGTCTTCCTGAAATCACTATTTCTAAAACATGCTTTTGAGAATAACTCATGATATTGTTTTTGTTGTTTCTAAAATGTGAATGTTTTAACATATAAAATAAAAATCTTTGGGTTATTATTTATAGCTCCAAAATTTGAAATCTTAATATGGATTTCTTGATATTTTCTTCTTATTCATTTATCAAAATTTCTCTAGAAATTCTGCTTCAGAATTATTACCTCAGAAATAACAGGCAGTGGAGACTACAGGAAGACTACACGTTGTCAAAATCAAAGTTCACAAAATTCACAAATTGTGCAGAATTCTTATTATCATGAAATTGTGAATATGAAGAAGAGATTTGAATTTTATAGAAGTAGTATTGACAGAATAGCTCTTGTTAAAGTTTTGAATTCTGATTTAGATAAATATTAGATAAATATTCCAATAAAGTACACTGAAGAGAATATGTTAAACTTTCTTTTGATTGTCCACACCTCAAAAACCTAACTCCACAGGTAGTCTTGATGTTTACTCTCCTTCATTGGTTGACAGAAGTTCAATGGTATTGTCACTAGTATCCCAGGGTTCCAATCCATGCTTGGGTCTTAGGAACACAGTAATTCATATCCAAATAACTGATGTTTTAAAATAATGGGGACAAATCACCTGGATTGGCTCTTTTGTGTTTTAAAGCAGAATTAAGTGAGCAATTAAGGTAAATGTCAACAAAATCATATGGAACACACTAAGGAGGGTGGACCAGGACATTGAATATGCAATGCAAACTGTTTTTGCTCTCAATTGATTTATAGTATTGAAGGAAATAGTCATCTAATTCTTGATGTATCTTCTACCTCAAACTTCATGTTTTGACTTAAAAATTTTTGCACAAAAATTATGACTTTCAAGATGGAAGCATTTACAAAACACTGATATAATTATGATTTTATTTCTTATCTTTAAAACATTAAACATTTCATTTCTTGTTTTTTCTTTTCCTTCTTGGAAAGTATATAATAGCTGGGTTGATAATGTTTTGTACTTAGAGAACATGAATTAAAAAGGATTTTAAAATGTCAGGAAAGAGTAAGACCTGAGGGATCCTAGTAAGATAAAAACCATTAATCATTATTTAACTTAAAAAAAAGGATTTTTTTATTCATGGAGACATATCCATTGATGTAACTTTTTAATTAAAATGTAGGTAATTTCAAGGCTCTAAACAGTTCTGACATTTCTTTTCCATATTTGAAAATTTATAGTATTGTGGGTGTCATTCTTTTAAATAGTTAACATAAAGATATGTATTTTAAAAATGCATCACTTACAAGGACAGAATTGATACTAGAAGTAGAAATGTGCAGATACAAATGATTTTTACATATTACATCTGTTTCTGTATTCCTAGTTTGAACTTTGAATGTCCCAGTTCTCAACTTTAAAATTAAACTGGTAGAGGTGCCACACTCCTACTTCATAAAAATCACATGAAGACTATTAAAAAATTAATGTATTTTCAAGAAAAAATAACACCATAGTGGCAAATACATTTTTAAAATAAAATGACTTTTCCATTAAATACTGGTTGCTTTGCAGTTATTTTTATCCATATGCAGTTTCCTAATCTTTGTACATTAGACTGTGAAAACTTTTGAAGTACTGTCTATTGTTTGTTCAACATTTGAATGTGCAATGATTTAATCATACCAGGACTGGCAGAAAATATAATATTAAGAGGGTGGATTGTTAAACATGGAGAATCTGCAAAATTAAATTGAAGTTATTCATTACAGATGTTTTAAAATTAAATCTATTATAATATTTAACCATATTTATCAGCCTTAAATCTTATATTTAACATTTGCTTTGGAATATATGACTATCACATTAAGAAAACAAAAATATTGTATGATTAAAAATATGCTTTGGTAAATGTTCAGATTTTTGAAGCAGATGCATTTTTTTTTCAGAATTAAATGAGTCGGTTTAAATGGTAGACATGCAAACCAATTATGTGGTTGTCTAGAAATAATATTTATTATAAGTTAAGGATATTGCCAAATAACATTGGTGTGGGTCAGCCTCTTGAAGGCATGATAGAGTGCAAAGAAGATCCTATTTATTTTACAAAGTGCAATAATGTATTTCTCACCTTGCCGCCTTTTGTTATTTGTTATGAAATAGTGTCAAAGGAATATTATTTGCATATTATTATTTTACTAACAAAATTGTTTTTTAAATATATGAAATTGTTAAGAGTAAATTTTTAGTTGTACCTGACCCCTTTAAAGAAACTAACAATTTTACCTTTCTCAAAATGTTTTTAAATTTTTTTTTATTAAGAAAGACCAGTATGAATCAAGACAATACCACTTGAGAGCTGGAACATCACATACAGTAAGACATCGTTATATGTTATTAGTGTAGTACCTCCCTTTACTAAGGTATATGGTTCACAAAATTGTTTAAAACCTATACTTCTACCCCTACTGATGGAGATATTAGTGCTGGCCTGTACTACTATGTATGTCATTTTTAAATTTTGAGGACATACTTATTCTGAAGACATTCCAAGAACTTATTAAATGCCAAGCTTACTCAATATAACAACAGGAAAAGATACAGGGAATAGCAATCGCTTGACCAACCATTCCAAATCCCAGGGGAAAAAACGTTTTTACCTTGAGTCATTCTATTCTCTCTTCTTTCCTTCTATTTTTGTTTGGAAAGTTATGAAAAGGAATCCTGAAACCTTACTGTAAATAGAACAAGCTAAAGGGTATTTTAGAGAGATATGTATGATGTACCAGGCTATATTCCTTGTTAGTGTATGGTTCATTTAATTTTGATTTTACATTAGGTCTTTTTAAACAAGAAGGTCTGTCATCTCCAACTTAACTTATTTCACATTGTAACAACCAAATTTTCATTTGAAATTCTGTTTAATCATCTCCACACTGACTTTCTACAGTACCATGGTCCATCTGTGAAGTAAGAGGAATAACTCCATTAAAAAAAACCCTAATTTATATTATCCATGTAATTTAAAAACCTGTAAATTGAATGTCAAACTGTTTAATCACTTCTTTATTAAAATAATTGACCTCAAGTTCAGAAAAGGGAAAGAAAGGAAGGCCATTAGGGACACTAAGGAAAGGTTCATATTCAAAAGTGATTTTCTTTTAAATGTTTGGGGTATTTCTGGTGTGTCCCAGAATCTTCTCCCTTATAATTTCTTGTTCAATAAATCAAATTTTATGCAGTAATTTTCATTATAGAAAAGTGTCTGGAGACAGTGTCTAATTAATATCTAACTATCATCTATCACAAAATGAAAAGGATAAAATATCAGCATGTGGAAAGGGGAATGAATGTCAATTAACTCAAAAGGTGCTTTATCATTTATAACACCTTACTACCTAATATTCTTCTTTCTCTAAATTTTACCTATAATAATTTAAAGATTATGAAATAGTCCTCTCTACCTTTAATCCTTTAATACTGTTTATATTAGAGTTATCCAGCTATGGGTAATGTGTTTTTGATTTCCCTTTGGTTCCTTGAAGTCTCAGTATTTGACACACCGGTTCTGAATGTGGGTCTCCCGATTCCTAAAGATTTGTGAAGATAATAAGGGGTCTATATGAGCTTTTCACAATATTTAGCAAAGCTCCATGGATTCTGACGATTATTTAAAACAATTAAAGTTTCAAATTATCAAATTATTATCTAAATTCCTGTGACAAAGCTATATGAACAAATGGTGAATTTAAAATATTGCTACAAAAGAAATGATTATTTTTACTCTACCTTTTCGTCTGGTTTTTGCAAGGCTTGCAAATCAGAAGTAATTCTATAGAGCATAATAAATATCTTTAAACAGTGTTTTTAATGTGACAAAATGAAAATATGTCACTAATTGTGTTTCAAACTAAAGACCTGTGTCAAGGAAATTGCCATATTCTATTATGTTTTAACTCTGTGTATAAAAAAGACTGGCTGAGGCCGGGGATTTAGCTCAGTGGTTTCGCCGCTTGCTGTGCAAGCGTGAGGACCCGAGTTTGATCTCTGGTACCAAAAAAAAAAAAAAAAAAGACTTGCTGAAAGGTGGCTCCAGAAATAATTCTACTAGAAGTTCTGCAGTGTAAAGGTTAAGATAGTTGAAGCTGACCTTTTCTGGCTTTCCTCTGCTCCCTTTGTTGTTTAATATTATTCTTCCTTTCTTTAGCTCATCTGTAAATCCATGACCAGGTTTCTGGGAGACTCTAGATCTGCCAGCTAGACATACTTATACTTTACCATGAATCTACTGTTCCCTTCCAGAGATATTAATTCAGACCCAGTTTATGCCTAGTTGGGCAATGGTCAGAGGAATTCAGACCCAAAGAGTACAGAAAGTATAAGGTAGTAACAACTCTATTCACCCAAGATGCTTTACCTAAAAGGACCCTTTCACAAGACATGAAAAGCTCTGAGATGTGACCAAAAAGTACTGCCTGCTAGATTGACTGCATCATTTCTCACCTTTTAGAACAGCAGCAGTCCATGGAATGCTCCAAAAAATCAAGAGAGTTATTAAGAAACAATTTGAAACACTATCTCTAAGTGTTGCTGCAAGTATTGTAACTCTATTGAATTGATTTAATATTGTGGCAACCTCACAAATATGTATTTCAAATGTTGTAGTCATTTCATTGTTCTACATTTAAAAGAAGACCTAAGAATAATATATATATATATTTGCACCAAAATGTCATGTTTTAATTAAGTTGGAAAACCATAAATATATAAAGGATAATGAGGATGGTAAAGGGACTTAAAGTTCCCCCTGCAAGTCTCTTAATTTGTAACTATACATTCCAAGATCAAATGCAATATGTTAAGTCATCTTATTAAATCATGTAAACAACCTAAGTTTATAACTTGAAGAGTTAGTGGGCCATATTTCTCTGCAAGTGATATAAGACACTGCAAGCATCCTGGCAGCAGTATTAGAGGCATTAAGTAGTTTTTAAAACCTGTGATCTAAAAGATAAACTTCTTGATGAGGGAGTTGTTCTTCCTTACAGAAAGTGACATTGATACAGAAGGTATTTCTAGCTGCTTTCCTCATTTTATATACCTCTATTCTTGTGGTTGAACAGTTCCATCATGGGACACAGTCTAGTCTCTGATTGCCTTTTTTTCCAACTTTTAAACTTAATGAAGAGGAGATGTGATGAAATTTAGTGAATAGATCATGAGAAATATTTTGATGACTAACAGAAAATTGGGTTCCTAAATATTAGTGGCAAACATAGAACTGAACATATGTACCTGATAAAAAATAAGGATTTTGCACACTTACATGTTTTAAATACTCAAAGTAAGACCTAGGCAACTTGTCTTTGATATGTGTGTGTGATGAGGATTAATTCATTCAACACATCCCTATGGAGTAGTGAATATATGGTGGAAACCTGTTGGAGATTGTTCCAGAAGCTCTTTGAGACAAATACCTTAGAACATACTAAGAACAAACCGGAGGAGTTAATAAGATGGAATAATTTAAATCTGGAAAAACTGACTAGGGAATCTAAATTCCAGGTGTAAAACGTTAGCCTTGAGGATGGGGTAAGTAGAGATGGAATTTAGAAACTTGCCCCTCCCCACTTTTCCTGACCATGTTTTCAGCCTCTGACGCCTGCCTAGGCCTTGCTAAGGAGGTATGGGGCCAGGCAGTTTGAAATTTCTGTTAGTTGCTTTTCTTTCCTTTTCTCCTTCCGCTGCCACCCTCGTCCGGGATCAGGACAGAAAATCATCTGGAAAATTAAATTACTCACCCCTTAATGTCAGCTTTCATAAATATCTTTCTCCTCCTCCCTCGGAGTACAGCTCAGCTCTTTGAGAGCAACCCTCTGAATGAACTTAGTGCGGAATTTAAACTGTGAGAGACAAACCTGTCAGTTTCAGATATCCCAGGACTTCACATACTAGCTCATGGGCTTTGACCTCTGGGGTCCCTCCATGCCACCTCTATTCTTCTTTGCTGGTTAAAAAAATAATACAACTATTTTTTCGGATAAGGCAGTTCAGTGAGTCTGCTAGTTCCACGTCTGCCATACGAAGCAGATTTTTGCACAAGGATAAGGTTACGGCCGCCAGCCCAGGACTCCAGCGGTGCGGCCGATCAAACGCTGGCTTTCTCCCCTCCCCCTCCGACCAGCGAGAAGCTGAGTCGGGTGCAAGTGGACAAGTAGCTGTTTTTATTGAATACAGAAGCTCCTTGAAAACTCGTGCGCTCCCGGGCTCTCCTGCCATTCCTTTCATTCCCAAAGAGCAGGAGCCAAGCACGCGTCCCGCGCGTCGCCCTCCCATTGCTTCTCGGGGGCTTGGGCAGCAGAGGTGGGAGGAGAGGAGTGGGGAGACCGGGCGGGCTGGCCGGTGGGCTGGGCCTGCACGAGTCCGGCTCCAGGGCAGCGGCGAGGGGGGCGGGCTCGGGGCCCCGGGAGCGTGTGATTGGGTCGGACCCTCAGCCTGGGCGTCAGTTTCGCCGCCGGGGGGGGGGGGGGGGCGGCGCGGGGCGGTAGGCGGAGGAGGGGGCGCGGGCCGCTCGTCCTGCCCACTGACGGCATGAAGCCTTTAGGGGTACGCCGTGCTCTCAGCTCTTTGCTGGAAGCCCCTCATCTGTCTTCAGTCTGAAGGCCGGGGCCGGCAGAGGACGGATCGGAGGGTCCCAGTCGGCGGGGACCAACAGAGAGGGAGAGGAGGGGGCGAGGGACAGACGGGAAGGAAGCAAACCATCAAACTGAAAAGAAAAAACCCTTTGACGTTTTACCTCCTCTCCCTCCCCAAATGGCTGTGTAGCAAACCTCGGCGATACCTGGGAAGGGACAAAGTTGGTCTGCGTTCGCAATTTCTTGGTTTGAGTTCACAGTCGTGAGGTGCTGGGCTTGGAGATGGAGTCGTGGTCCTCTAGATGGAAAATGAAACAGTGGCTCTGGGATTTCAGCTTAACAACCCTCGCATTGACTTTCCTCTTCCAAGCTAGAGAGGTCAGAGGAGGTAAGGAAAAAAAAAAGGATTTGGGGAGGTGGGAGATTGCCCTCGGTCTTCTCCTTTCTGCGCCCCTCCCCCTCCTTCCCCTCCCCCCTCATTCTTTTAAATAAAATCCAGATTGTAGCTGCCCCAGGTTGGAAGTGGAGACTGGAGAGAGACAGAGATGGATGTAGGCGGGACAATAATGGGAGAGGAGGTAGGTAGTAGGCAGGAAGATCTGTCAGGCACAGCCTGGTTGAAAATGCCCTTCCCTACTTGTCAGTCCCTTTAAAAAGAGGAAAAAAAATATTACCTTGAACAGAAGGGTGGTTATACAAATCTTTTGTTTGAAGTGAAGTCCTTAGACTGCCTTTTAAGCAAATCTTTTGGTTTCTTCAGGTTCTAACTGATGGGAATATCTTTTTAAGGGTGAGCTGAGGAGAAAATGTAGAGAAAGGGTATAAAATGAACCTTGATAAAGTTCTTTGTCTTCAACGAATTAAGAAACAGGCTGTTTTACTTTTTTGGGGATATAAGAGAAACCAGGGAAATGAATCTAGAAGATTGAGAACACCGTGTGTGTGTGTGTGTGTGTGTGTGTGTGTGTGTGTGTGTGTATGTGTGTGATTTTGAAGTGATTTTCCGTAGAAAACATTTCACAGATTATAAGGAATGAGTTCAAGACTGGGGGAACAGCTTTCCCTAAGTTTCAGTTCCTCCTTCTCTCTATGACCACCCCCCCCCAACACACAGACACACTTCTTGCAGGTTGGACGTGCAGTTCTCTTGGAGAATGATGAAAGTCGCCAAGCAAAAGGGGTGGGGGCGGAGGAATAGGGGATTGGGGGAAGGGGACGGGGCGTGGGATGGGAGGAGAGAGGTAAGGAAAGTTTCTACGTGGCACCACCAAATATTCGATGACCAGACCTGCTCAGAAGACTGCAACCCTGTCAGTACCCAAGCAGGGAGAGCGACTTCTCTCCTCCCCTCTGCCCCCTCCCTCCCGGGCCCCCGCCCTTTCTCAGAAGGCTTCTGGCTGGAGCGGTCCGTTAGGTGCTGCAGACTCGGCTGGCAGGCGAAAGCCTTGAATCTGGGAGCCCAAGCCATTTAGAGTAGAAAGCAAACTTTGTCAGGAGCGTAGAGAGAAGCTGGGGAACTGGAAGGAAGGTGGAGGCAGGAGAAGGGAGAGGGGAAAAGAAGAAAAGTCAACCCCCAAACCTCAGGCTTTAGCAGAAACCTGAATCTGGCCCAGGGTCTAGATGCCAATTTCTGGGTTTTCCCCAGTGACAGCGCTCCCCGAGGCCAAACTCTGCCCCCAGGTCTGAGCCCTGTGGACTTCACCTTGCCGAGCAGTTTGGAGACGCTAGATTTTTAATCTTCTCTATGACATTTCCTGGTGAACACAGTACTCATGAGGACTATATTTAAATTTTGAAATGAGTTATTTTAATTATGGCGTTACACCGTTTTCTACATTTTCAAGGATAAATAAGAATCTTTGAAAGTAGAATGCATCAAAGTTTGTGTTTTCTCTTTGGTACCTGGTCTCCAAATGCATTGATCAGTTCTGTCAGCAGGTCTGCCCTCTGCTGGTCTTGAGTATTACTTGGAATTCAAGCGTCTGCGATAGTAAAGGAGGCCTCTTAAATCCCTCTAACCACAGTGATAGTGGAAAAGGAGAGTTGATCAAGGGGAAATGGACTACTAATTCTTTTCGAGCATGCTTCGCACACGTAGAGATGAATGTTATAACAGCAGCTATTTATTTAAAAGAAACAATAATTCTTCGGTGAAAATGGATAAATTATAAATTCAAGGAATACTATCCTGTACATTCACTGAGTGGTTTATTTAACTCAAGATATTGATCTTTGCCACATTTGCCCTTCTACTAAAGTTCTGACATCAGAAAAATAAATTTCTACACTTTAAGCTTAATTTTCTATTTTCAGTCTAGCTAACCTACTTGATATACTTTGAAACTGACAACACAGTACTGCAACAAATAAATGGTAGAAAAATAACTTCTTATTATAAAAAGCCAAGAAATTGGAGAAATGACAAAGTTATAAGGATCAGATGTTGTTAGGTTTCTGCTTGTCATTTCTGATGAAATGTCTTGGAAATTAATACTTTAGATATTCATATTGTGAAGTTTTGGCATTTGTTTTATCAAGGTGCTTGCTGTTAATTTTTTTGTGTGTGAGGCCACATGTTTATTTAAACCTATTCTTGTAGTTATTCCTGTCAACTAATGACTGTCAAAAAAGGAAATAATACTGTATTAATGCTTAAAAGCGGAACATTGGCTTCAAAAGCTGAATCATCAGATAGGGTAAAATAAACTCAGTATCCAGTTCTAAAACTAGCCTTTATACTTGTAGTTGAAGGAACGAGTAAGATTCTGTACAAGTTTCCAAACAAAGGTATTATATTCCAGCATCATAGTATGACAGTGATTTCTCTGAGGTGCAGTGGTATGGTTCAGTTGCTAAACTCAAAGATAATTTAAAACAGTCTATTTTTGTATAAAATCAGAACACTGAAGACTTAAAATGTTCTGCATGATAAAGTTAGACTCAAGTTTCTTGAAAGAGAATGGATTAAAGAAATTGATTTCTCATGGAGTCAATTATTTTACTTTGAAAATCCAAACTAACTTGGAAATCTTTAATGTACATATTAAAATTTTTTGATATGTACTATGATTTAGTATAAAAGGTTAGGTATTATTTTAATAAATACCCACATAGTTTAATAGTTACCTATGTTTTAACTCATTACTTTACTGAATTTATGTGTTGTGTTTGTGTGTGTGTGTGTGTGTTACTCTGTGACTTGTTATGGGTAGTACCTGGAATTTACCTGGAATTAATGATTTCTGTCAAGATACATGATTTTCTTTAAGAATTTTAAGTAATAGTGTAAGTAAGAGCTAGCTATAACCAAATACTAAGAAAGAAAAAGTCTAATTGAATTTTTTACCAATTAAAACGGTATTGGGCTTTTGGCAGTTCAACCAACACTGTGTCTTGGAAGTATGTTGATAAATTTTAGGAGGAATTTTTAGAGCTTGTCAGTAATTGGTAGTTAAACCTGAAGAAGTGTTATTTTGAGTGCCCGGGATCAGCAGGTGAAATGGTGCTGGCTTCCAGAATTATGCTCATCTTACCTTGCATAAAGATCAAATTTGTCCTTTGGTTATTTAATTAGAAATCAGCTAAAAGATCAGATATGCTTCTGGTAACAAATGCAGTATTTGGTGGGATTACTAGTATTGTATCTTCATTTTTAAAAATTCAAATTTGACCAAATTTGTAAATAGAATATCAGTAAAGCATAAGAGGTAACCTATGAGAAATTCCAAATAGTCTCAGTTTAGGTGGTAAATATATATTCAGTTAATAAAAAATACTTTCACCTGACTATGAATTTTAGTATTAAATTTATTAATATCTTAAAGTGATAATTTGGTTCATAATTAATATTTAAATGAGGAACTATTTATAAAAATTAGTATTTAAGAGATATCTATAATTTTCAACTAAATTTTGAAGTAATAAAATGAGAAACATATTTACATAGTGGGATTATGTACAATTTAATTAATTTTTAAGATCCTTTATTTCTCTGGATTTGTGATTAAAATAGAGCTACCTCATTGTTGTTTAAGTATAGTTATCCATAAAATACAACAAGGAAAATACTATTTCTTTTTGTATTTTGGGGATTCAATTTCTTTCAACAAAAAATGTGTACTTAGTCACTTTTCTAAAAATTTTGTTTTCTGAGATAAATTTCACTCTGGTTAATTTATCAAAACTCTGATTTATTTATCCTTGTCTATTAAATGATAAGAATTAAATTCAAGCTTGGTTGAGAGTGTCTTTGTAATACAAAGCTAAATTTTTCAGAGGAAGAAAAGGTATTTTCATGAGATTTCTTTCTTCAGAATTCTAGAGCCAGGAATTAGAGTAATGACAATCAGTCCTACCATCTCACTTTACTAACCAGGAAACTAACCAAGAACCTGTTAATTGAATACTCTTCTCATTAAAACATAAAAATGTTCTCATAATATTTAAGGTTTTTCTGAGTGAATAGAGCAAAGATCCATTCTAGTGATAAGAAATGCCTGTAAGTAATATAAGTCTGAGACTGGATGGAATAACCAAATTTTACCTAAAGGTACACGTGCTAAAGTTTAGATTAGTGAGATGGTTAAGTGAAAATATCTAATTTTTTAAAAATCAGATATGAAATAGTTATAGAATGTATTTAAAATTCCTCAATTTTCTAACTTCAGAGCAAGATAATTTTTTATCATTTACTCGGATATATTACAAATATACTTAAGTATGAAGTAAAATTATAAAGGATAAGAGTTTCTGAAATATTTTTTGTAAACATTTATTGCTAGATGAAGAATATAGTTTTTTATCATCTGCAAAGTTGTTAATGAAGTAACAGACCCAATTTTCAATTTTAAAGAAGCTAAGAAATTTATATGTATATAAACTTCTTATGAAGTTTTATGTTGTATAGACCTATATGTTTTTGTATTATTACTCCTAATGAGGAAAATAATGTCCAGTTTCTGATGATTTCATGTTAATTTTAATTGATTATATGATAAATTCATATATACTATATGACTTTTATTAATAAGTCAGAATATCATTATGATACTCTGATGTACTTGATATGTGTTAGCAATCCTTTTCCAAATACAGTCAGTGGTCAGCTTTAGAAAAAAATAAGAGAAGTGAGTAGTACAAATTCTAATTAATGATTGTGATTTGAATTGTTAGATCATCTAAAGTTACATAATAACTTTTACCTCAGAAATGGCCCATTAATTTATGAGAAGTACTCATTTTAAATGAACCGCCATGATACTCTGTTGTATTGTTGACAACTCTGACAAATTTTATTTTCACATGTGAAATTGTGAGGAAGTAAAGGAAGAATTCTATTTTATATATCAGTTTTATTTCTAGAAATTCTATGTTCAAGAGCTAGTACGGCTTCCAAATTAAGAGACATTCCATCTTTAAGGGAAAATCAGTATATGTCCTTATGGTCTGGAAGACAATATTGTAGAAATATTTATCATGAATTTTTATAATAAAGAATAATAATTTATATAAACATATATGGAATTTTATAAATAATGCAATATCTCCATAATGTTACATAATTTTTAATGATTATGTTTAAATATTTAAAAGCCAGAATTTTATTGGATCAAAAATATGCTTCTCTTCCCTCCTTACCTTTGGAGAAGTAATTAAGGGGCAGTTGGTGTAATCATTAGGAATTCAAGGCAGCTACAAAGTGGGGCCTGAGTGCTGGTCTGCATTTCTTCTTTTAATTCTTCACTTCCCTTATTTAATACTTGGGGAAATATGACCTGAGCTGGGAGTGGTGAGAGGAAACCAAACTTTTTTTTAACCATGGAAGTTCTGTTCTCCAGCACAGAAGAGAGAGGTATATACTGATATTATAAAAAGTCACTATGTTTCTTAAAATCTCTTGTTGAGTCCACTTTACATGCAGTTTTAGTATAGCTTTCAGCATACTCTAATGCTCTACCTAAATTCAGACTTTTTTCTCCTAATTTTTCTTTCAATTTAATTCAAAACTTATGATTTTTTCCACTTTAAACTGCTTCCTATACTAGAATGCATCTAAAAAATGTTTTTCCTTCTTTCAAAACCCTAATATGTTATTTTATAGCTAAGTGTCTTTTCTACTTTCAGTGTGTCAAGACAACATGAATAATGCTAGCTCGTAGAGAAGATGAAAGAGAATTTTAAAGTGATTTAGTGAGTAATATCTATTTATCAGTTGAAGTCTTTGGCCTACTACTGACTTGGCTAGTGGTTCTTTAGACATTGGCTGATCACCAGACCTACTGTTATCTGGTAAAATAAACTCTTTACTTGCTGCACATGGAATTAGAGACAGTGCTATTAATTAGGGAGAAAGAACTCAGAGAAAAGAAAGGTTATCATATTTCAGAGTAAGAGACCTGCTTAAATACAACTTGACAATTGAGAACCTAAACAAACCTGTGTAAAAGTGCTTTAGCACAATCAACTTTTACAATCCTCTCCAACCTTCTTTTTTTTCTTAAAAAGCATTTCTTTCTTATTTTAACCAAATTTAATTGCTCTTGAATGGCCTGGGACTGAACAGGCAAATGAAGGTCCCTATTCATAGAACTTGAGCTCATAGAGTATCAGTGGAAGCTTCCTTCCACTGTCTGACTGGTAAACTGACATCCGGGCTTAAAGCAATGAACCTTAGATTGTGTTCTGTGAGGTAGTTGGCTTTCCTTATTCACTTGGATTTTCATTTAGTACTTCCTGAAAGGATGACTGCAAAAAGACCAGGAGTTTTAATCCTTGACAAAGCCAATAAGAGTTCTAGCCCACTTTCATAGTTGGTGCTCTTAGGTAGTTCTGAAGAAGAACAAAATTCATTAAGAATTTATTAAAGTGGTGTCTTTGCTTATCCTTAGACCAGAGTCTAATAGTGGAGTACAATCCACTCCTGGCTGTCAATTTTCCATTTTCAATGATGATGAGTCCTCATAATACTTCAGTAGCTTTGAGGATAAAATTATTGTCCAAATGATTTAGTGTGACGTAGAGTGTTCTTCTGGATCCGGACCCTCTGGAGGTCCTATGACTAGGCTTTCTTAATTTCCCCAGTTCCACCGCCATTTGCCCTATACTTCAGCCATGTATTTTTCCTCTCTTGGGACTCTCTTCTTGGAATATCTGTTCCTTTCCTATCCATCCAGCCCACACTTTCTCATATTTATAACTCAGGATTAAAGTCAAATAGCATAGCTCTGGGAAACTTTCCCTCATATCTCCAGGGAGATATAATTGTGAGATCTAATACCAAATGCATGCTCACTGTGTACCAGAGTCTGTTATAAACTCTTTCATATAGAATCTCATTTCAGCCTGATAATTATACTAGAAGTAAACTGACATCAAAATACCTATTTTATTTATGAAGAAACTGAAAAATTGAGAAAGTAATGATCTTGCCTAAGGTAACAAGATAGATTCAGGATTCAGACATAGACAATCTCATTCCAGGACCCTCGGTTTAGACCATTTGTGCATGTTTACCTTTTTGGGGGGTATTCTAATGCTTCTTTCTACATAGTGCCCTAGACTTGACTTGTAATTACAGTGCCCTGGGGCTAAAGATGCACAAATCATGCCTCTGCACCACAGTATGTATATTGTCAGTTGTATGAACAGTTTGATTTCTCTCAAGAAAAATAACAAGAAGCCCCAATTCATTGTGATGTTATAATTCAGGTAGCTCTTCAGCCTACATTTAAGTTTAATGGAGGAAGCCATATCACTCCTGGCATTTTATGAAAAAACTAAAGCCTGAAAAGAGTTGGAGAATTTAAAGGGGAGTTGCTGGAACCCATCAAATATTACCTTGGTTCCTTTGAGTAAGTTCAGAGGAAGTAGACATGTATGTGTTGACTCTCAAAGTTTGTAGTCAGGGCTGACCTGGTTTCATTAAGAAAAAAGTCCACTAACAAGATAGTTGCTTGTTCTAATCAGAATCTATTTAAAAGAACATTGGGTCTTATTCTACTTTTGGTAGATTGTATGGTAGTTACATGTATGCTTATTACCTTCAGTACGGAAATGTCAGATTTTTATCCAAAAACTGTTTGGAACCTAATAAAATAGAAGAATGTAACTAAAATATACATGGCTGGCAAAAAATAAAATACTATCATTATTTTAAAAAATAATTTAAATGTCAGTTTTACCATAGAAATTATTGAGTAGGCAGTAACATCTAGTTATTATGCATAATTTGACATAGTCACAATATGTGCCATTAATTCATCAATAGACTGGAAATATTGCAACATGGTTAACTTAGAGTGGTGTGAAATGAAAGTTTGAGGACTTTTTTCTATACTTAGTCTCTAATAATAAATAAGTCACAATTTATTTCTATTTTTTTCATCTGGAAAACAATTTTCCATATTCTTTTCAGTGCTGCCTCTGGATATTTGCAGCTACTGACTGGTGATATTATTTCTAAGACTGATTTATTTGAGATAATCAAGTTATATTTCTGCTTTGACAATGGCATAAATCATCACTTCATTTACTTACTGATGAGCAGAAAGGGAATTTTAATCCAATAATACCAGTCTATAAAAATGTTAATTCAGAATACACCTATCACCTATTAATTTTTGAACTTTTCATCTATTTTATGCACTAATAGAGATTACTTGTCTGACTTTCCTTCATAACTACTAGAAACGATGGGCCATCTGCATATGATTATTATAACAAAATGATTCTTTCTATAGATATAGTATACTTATTACCTTATGTAGTACCATCTTCAAGAAGTTTAAAGTACAAGTGCTTAATAAAATTGATGTAGTAGTTTTATAATTGTTTTGGAAGACAGCTTTATATTCTGTTCCTCTCCATAGCATATTTTAGTTACACCAAAAGCACTAAGGTATCTTTATCTGTTCTCTTTAGTGTGTTCAAATGCCTAGAACTGAGCTATGTAATTGGTATATGATAAATCTTTGTTGAATGAAATGAGGTTGTTGGTTACAGCTCTAATGACTTATTCTTTAATAACCTAAGTACAAACCTTCATGTGATGATATAACGATGTACAATAATTACAGTCAGCATTTACAGAAGCATAATAAACTTATTTCTGCTGATATTATTGTGATTTCCTGAAAATATCAGGGTCTGGCTGCTTCAAAGCTAACCAGGGGCTTCACACTGAGGACTTTCCCACTTTGTTGTCCAGTGGATTTTTAATCAGGATTTAGATACTGTTTCCTATAGCAATACCTCTCCTCATGACTTTGCACAACATCCTAGAGCACACTGTATTCACCCCAAACTCAAATACTTATCAAGAATATCTTTGATTATGCAACAAAAGCATGAAATGCATCATCTACCTATGTAAGAAATACAGCATTTAGGGCTGGGGATCTAGCTCAGTGGTTCCACTGCCTGCCTCCCAAGTGCAAGGACTCAAGTTCGATCCCCGATATCAAAAAAAAAAAAAAAAAGAAAAAGAAATACAGCATTTAGAAGCATATGTAGAGCATAACTGATGGCCAATAAAATATTATTTGAATAAATAGTAAAAAATTTCCCCTCAAGAGGATGAGGTGAATTTCCTGGTTTATTGTCATAATTATTTCCAGTTTCAACCATGGAGGTTTGGATTGGGTAGATTTTGAATGGCATCCCAGCAGAGGTACTTTCTAAAATTCCAAAGATAATTTTGATGGATAATCAAGGGTTTATAAATCTTATGAGTTGGGCAATAAATATATTTTTAAAAATGCAAATGTGCCTCGCTTGTATAATAAAACACTGCAAGTCAAATGGAAGGTAATTATTTCTCTGTGTAAATCCTCTGATTAACACAGTACTGTGAGACAGCAGCGGCTCAGAAGGAACTGAATTGAGCAGATCAGTTGGTTCCAATAGAGAGCACCTCCCTTTAACTATGCATATAATAAGTTAAATAGCAATGAGCATTGCTCTTCTCAACGTTAAGGTCAAATGGTTATACTGGAAATATAGTTTTAACTTTTAAATAAATAAATTAAAAAATAACCTTGAGACCGGGGATTTAGCTCAGTGGTTACACCGCCTGCCTCGCAAGTACAAGGTCCCGAGTTTGATCCCCAGTACCAAAATAAATAAATAAATAAATAATAACCTTGGCTATTTGTAAATAAGAAAAGGCAGTACTTTTCAATGATTCACTTTAACCTGGTTTTTGTTTTTACTTCATCATATTGAAATTTTGATGTTATTTCTGTTTTCAGTTTTCTATTACATACATTTTTATAGTTTTAAAAAGTTGAAGATTGAGCCCATGCAATAACTTTAGATATGAAATAACTGACTTCTCCATGCATAGCAAATGTATTAAGTGCTGCACATACAAAGACAATATGTCAGTCTCTGTTCTCATAGATTATGTGTGTTACTACAGAAGTGACAATGAAACACTAAATACTCAATCAGCAAATATGTATTAAAGGGCTATGGTATGTTTATGATAGTTTCTAAGGTTATTTATTCAATCATATATTCAGCAAGTATATGATAGAGGCTTAATATATGTTCAGGCTTGTTTCTGGGCAAGGTTAGTCATAATCTTGATTCATAGAATTTATGATGTGTTTGAGGAGACAGTAATCAATCAAATAGTCACAAGCAGATATGAAGCTACAGCAATGCTAGATGTTTTGAAGGAGAGGGGCATGGTTGTAGGAGAATACAAAAATAGATACTCAGTAAAGCCAAAGAAGGCTTTCCTGAGAAATAGCAATTGGGCACTGAATAATCAAATGAAGTAAGGAAGAGCGCGAGCATGTCAGGCAGTGATAGGAAAAGCGAAGAAAGAGCAAATAATACCACAAAGGACATGAAAAAGGAACTTGAAAAAACAATGTGGCTAGAGAAGACAAAAGGGATGTATAGTATGAGACACGTTAGGTGTGGATAGGGGACACACAACATCATATGGCCGTATTTTTCTGTGTAGCATGGAGTCACATGCCTAATTAAAAGGAGAGGCTGCTAAGTTGGCAAGTCAATGAATGCTTTGTATCTGCACATAGGTGGTGGTCCCAACATGCTACTTTTTGTCTCAACCATCCAACCTACCGGAAAGTCACCTGGGGTTCACAACAGTAATATATTTAAACCACACTTCATGTGGAGTTATAACTATCACAGATGGAAACTTGCAAATATTTAAATGAATAATATTATTTTGTAATAGGGAGTACAAAAAACAAATGTGTGTAGATATTTATAAAAATCTATTGTAAGACAGAGGCATAATTTGACATGTCTAAACCTTTTGATTGGCCCGTAATTATCCAAATTATAGCATCTTATAGAACATTCCATTTGTGATTGTTTTAATTTCTGAATATGAGCATTGAACTATAACCCCTAATTTGATTGAGAAGACAAAATGTTTACTTTAAGCATTTTTAAGTCATAAAGATTTCCTTCAAGGAAAATTATATCAATAGAGTTTTAAAATAGCTAATTAATTACAGGTCTGAATATCATTGCTATTAAGAGCTTAAATCTTTCTCCTCAACAATAGAATTGAATAGTTGACTACCTACTCACCCATTTTTGATTTTTTGTTTGTTTGTTTTGTTTTATTTTTTTGAGACAAGGTCTCTTTTTTTGTATATCCTTTTATTGGTACATTTTAGGTGTACAACATAATGACATTCATCATTGGAGATATGCACCTTTACATACTCTCTTGGTTCTTATTTTTCCCACTTTCCCTGCCCTCTCTTCAACCCCTCCATCCCTCCCTATTTACAAAGACTTTGTTTCCATTTTTTCGTTTTCTCATATTGATTCCATTCCCCTCTTTCCTTTCCCCAAGGTCTCTTTTTGTAGTTCTGGCTGGGTTTGAACTCAGTATGTAACCCAGGCTGGTCTGCAACTCTCAGTGATCCTCCTACCACAGCCTCCCGTGTGCTGGGATTACAGGGGTGTGTCACCACACCCAGCTTACTACTCACACATCTTTGGCCTTTCAGTCATCGCAATATCCAAACAACAGCAGGACTGTTCTCCTGGAGGCTGTTTCCTTTCACAGTGTTCTCAATCTCAGTTCATGGCAACACAGTCTATCATGATCTTCAAGCCAGACAACCGGGACAGAGCTTTGTCTCCTGTTCTCTTATAGCTCATCTCTTCCTTGAGCAACTCCTGTCTGCTCAAGCTTCAGAACATATTCAGAATCTGACATCGTACTTCACCTCTCCGTCCAAGAAAGCAATGTTTCATATCAGTAAGATTGGAAGTGCTTCCTCACTGCTATATAATTCTGCTCTATTGCCCTGCTAGTCTTTCTCAACATAGCAGCCACAGTGGTCTGAAAAATAAGTTGAATCAGAAGTCTGTATTCTTTCCTTTCATTTTTGCTATGACCCTAAAACTGCTTGGAAAACAAGTCACTAAAAAAAGTTGGTTCACATCACCTTTCTTCCTTTAATCTTCCAATGATTTTCTATCATCATAAAATCCAGTCTCAGTGGAGATTTCACAAATCTCACATAGTCAGCTTCTATATACTCTCACTCTTTTCTCACGTCATCTCTTATAACCTTATTCTCATTGTGGACCCATTTTGTCTCTGCGTTTCCTAAAAAAATTTTGAGCCAACACTTGTCTCAAGTTCTTTGCACTTGTCCCTTTTGGTTAGAATCCTATTCTGCAAAAATGCCAGTGAAGAGGAGCCTCTTATGACTTTCCAGATTTTATCCAGATATCATTTACTTTTTGAAGGCTTTCCTATCTTTCTTATTCAGTATCACAATTTATGGCTCTGCCACCTGTTCTGTAATCTTTTTTGTTTTGTTTTGTTTTTTGAGATAGGGTCTTTCTCCATAGTTCAGGCTAAACTTGAATTCACTGTGTAGCCCAGGCCAGCCTCGAACTTGTGGCAATCCTCCTGCCTCAGCTTCCAGAGTGCCCTATTTTGAAATTGAAACTTGATATATTTTTCTTCCTAGTACTCATTAGGTGTTTATCATGTATAAAAGTAGTGATGAATTTAAAATAATGGTAGGAATTATGTTTTAATATTTTATATAAATGTAGAGTTAGATAATTTTGGACTATAAATATTGCCTTACATTACTTGGACTTTCCCATGTTAGCAGAATCTAGGCTACACGTATATAATAATTACCATAGCTTTTTATTTTACTAATTTACACATAATTGCTATCACAGACAAATTCCACAGAAAGATCTTTCTTAGTTGATGATCACTTGGCATTGTGGAAATTTTAGTGAGAGTTTGTACTTTGTTTCACTGCTGTAAGGTGATAGTTACCTAGAGGACTTACAGGAGATATTTCCAGCTAAAGAACCTGAAAACAATGACAGATAAGATATCATCAAGATTTGTATTTACACATGCACATATTCAAAGTAAATGCCTTTGTTGTTCTTAAACAAGGCTAAATTTACAATCTTGCATTTTTTATATTTCTCTCAATAATTGGGGAGGTTAAAATTAGACTAGTAAACAGTTGATAATTGGATGTAAATACAATTAATTTTGATGCAGCCACACTTTTTCATTAGTTCTACTTCAGAATACCACACTATGTATTTATTCTTTACCCTTCAAGTGTGAGTTTCAGTGTGCAGTTGTTTTCTTAAATTGCTATTTTCCATGAAGTTGTAAGATAGTAAATTTATATTTTATCATTTGCTTTCTGTTTTCTGAAAAGTCATACAAATAGTGTTGCCAAGTACTTAGTTTAATGAAATTCATTATAAAATTCCTAAAACTCAATGTTACCAGTTTATATTGTCTTTATCCATGTTATTCTCAATTTGATACTATTCATTGAATATCAGATACTGTTTTTTATGATAATCAAAATCTGGAAGTTTGAGGCACTTATATTTATTTCATTTGTATTATGTGTGTGGGGGAGTATATTAAAGAAACATATTATTATTATTAAAGGGAAGAGTATTTAATGTAGACTATAAAACTAGGATTTCTTATGTAATCTAATAATTTACTAATGTATTTAAGTAGTTCATTTCTCCCACTTTGTTCTATTTCAGCTACAGAGATTAGATTACAAAATAAAAATTAAAGTCTGATAATTTCAGCTAAGAAGAGCTTTTATTAGGATACAGGAAACATGATTTTATGAAATTATTTGGACCATAAAGCCATTTAAATTTGAATTTACATACTTTAAAAAATATGCCATAGTTTAGGTCAATAAGCTTTTATTTCTAATACTTCACATTGGTTTATAGTACACAGGTGATACATAAAATACATACACTCAAAATAAGTGAAACAATAGTCTCAGAGAACATGCTGTATCAGAACTATAAACCTTTTAATAAATAACTTACTTCAGATTTACTATGTGTGAGCTATAATTACATTAATTTCTATGCAATGCAAAGAAAACTAAAAGAGGAAACTGCTAATGAAATTGGTATATTAATGTCAAGTTGTGATAGAAGGTGGTACTGGAGTTTTAAACATGAAAATATAGATGTGAGACCAAGCTACAACCACAGTATATGCTTCCTAAATTCTAAAATACCCTTTGGGATTATATGTATCTGGAATAATATATGAGCATGCTGGAGAACTTGCTAAGCAGTACACAATTTGTATGGATAACATGTAATGAACATTTAGAGATAATAAACTGTACTGTACTGGCTCAACTGCAAACAGCTTTCCCAAGATAAAGAAAACAGATAATAGGAATGGACTTAATTACATTGCTGAGGAAATGTGTATGGTATTTGCTAGACCTATTAGGAATGTTTGGAAACATTTTAATTTTTAGGGAATAATTTTAGATATTTTTATTGAATATTTACTTTAGTCTCAAATATTGAATTTCCTTATCACATTTAATTCTAAAAATGAGGGTGAGTTAAAGGAACAAATTCTTAGAGGTCTAAATAGCCTACTTCAAATCATACAGCTAATAAATAGTGAGCTTGGCTAGAAGTTGGGCACTTTACACTGTACCGACTGAGTTACTTGTTGTTGTCCATATTCTGGTCAGGTCCTAAATTATAGATTCTTTATTAAGAATTATAATGATTTTAAATATTTACATATAATCCTGGTAGTACGTTAGTTATAATAGTCACTTCTCTTTCTTTGTCAGTCCTGGGTCTCACTATCACATACATAGTAACAGTCTTGTTTTTTTGATACTCAGCTGAAGAAGCAAAAATTTTTGTGACTATGTTTAAATGGTTTAGAATTCTTTGTTTTTTAAAAAAATTTTGTTTCTTTACATGATTTGGTTCATTTATGGTCCTTGATGGAAGGTACAGATATGTGAATCTCCAGAAGGAGGGAAAGCAATAAATTATAAAGGCCATCTGTGTTTTTCCCATACCTGAATTTTGGTTCAGGTGAAAATGACCAAATTTGAAATCTGTTTAAGTTGCTGTTAAAGATCACTTCCAATCTTCTTCCTTTCCCTTCTCACATTGGTGGGTTACTTCAATTTAGAGACAGAGTGTAGCTACTCATTCATTCATTTATTCATTCACTTATTCATTCATTCAATGTATTTCTATTGATTATTGCTTGTGCTTCAGTGGCTATGCCTTGATAATACAACAGTGAACAACAATAGCATTAACAATATGCCAGAGCAGGCAAATACAAGAAATCACATGAGAGGGTGACAGAGAGAAAGAGCAGGAGAGAGAGGGAGAGGGAGAGGGAGAGG
>NW_004624857.1:5965946-5998232 GCF_000247695.1 Heterocephalus glaber | reverse complement strand
CCCTTCAACCCCTCCACCCCTCCCTATTTACAAAGACTTTGTTTCCATTTTTTTCTTTTCTCATATTTATTCCTTTCCCTTCTTTCCTCTCCCCTAGCCCTTCTACTTCCCCTTCCCCTTTGGACCTTTCCTTCCTATTTCACATTATCTATTACACCTTTTGATCCTTACACTTTTGATCCTTTACACTTTTAATTTCTCTCACCAGAGAAACTATTCAGTATTTACACGTGTGTCCTATTTTTTTCACTTAAGAGTATAGAGCCTGCATTCCCATGGGGATGGCACTGGACAGACAACATTGTTCGTTTGTATTTTTGATCACATCTTGTAAAGGCATTCATGAAAGAGGACTTCCAGAACTGATTCAGAAAGTGGCAAGAATGATGAGATAAGTGTGTTTGGAGTGAGAGGGAGTATTCTGGGGAGATAAATGCCAGTGTATTTTACTTTAATAAAATGTTTTAATTTAAACATCCATTGTAGTTTTCTGTCACATCTTATATAGTGTTATCAGTTCAAGTTGGGTGTCCTCATCTCTATTTAATAAAAGAGGAACCTGAAATTCACAAATGTCTCAGTTGACCAAGCTAAATGAGGGTCAGTATTTATTTCAGGTCAGTCTACTTCAAGATCAATATTTAACTTATTGTGAAATGTTCCCTTTTGGTGCTTTAAGATCTTCTCAGCAGCAATTTAAATTCTTCATATTGTACTATGCTTTGTCTAATTAAATAGCAAATTTTAAAAAGTGTTTTTACCAATGAAAAAATATAAATCAAGCTACTAAAATTATAAAACAACCAAATATACTTTTCATAGAATTATTTTGAAAACTCTTGTTCATTTATTGAATTTTCTAATATTTTCTACTGCCTTGATTTGTGATGAGCAAAAGTAACAAACTACATATGTAAAGAATATAATGCATACTTTTTCTGATTTTGAAAATTAAAGCTTAAATTAAGTCATAAGATTTTTTTTAAATCCATAGAAACATTTTAAATAGTAAAACTTAATTTTTAAAATTAACTGTACTCTGATTCATGTCCTAATGCATTTCTAATAGGAAAGGGGTTGAAGATTTTGAAAAAAAAAAACCAGAGAATAGTAGATGAATAGAAATGTAGAAATACTCAAAAAGTTTAAAATTTATTTTATAATTGGCTCATTATCACAGAGTCAGTGTTTTCTGCATTCCAATGTGGTATTTAGTTAATTTGGTTAATTTGATAGTTTATTATTTTGCTCTTGGAGCAAGATTATAACGTATGCTTGAAAAATCTTATATCATTTCAGCTGATAGAATTTATTTATCTACATAAGTTTCTCCTCTTCTCACAACATTGTATCTTATGTACAGGATTCCAGTAATGAATATTTCAGATAAAAACAAACATGTATGATAGATGCCTGATTCAAATGATTTTAAGCTTGCCTTTCTGAAGGGTAAAGCTGCCTATCAATTAATTCCTCTTTCATTAAAATGACAAGAAAAATTAATAATGACAAGATCACCATTAAAATATCAAAATAATGAATATTAGTTATAAATTAAGTAAAATGATCTTTTAAAACTATATTTAGAGGGCCAGGGATTTAGCTCAGCGGTTCTGCCACCTGCCTCACAAGCTCAAGGTCCTGAGTTCGATCCCTGGTACCAAAAATAAAAACAAACAAACAACTATATTTTGATACCCTATCTTCCATTGTAGAAAGATAGGAAAGCAACTTCTTTTCTAATGGATAATGTAAGCAAGAGTATTGGAAACTTCAGCAGTAATTAGTGGTAGACATGAGGATCTTTCAGATACAGTCATTAAAATATTCTGCTAGAATTAAGATATATGATCTTTAAAATTTTAATTTTTCATCTTTAAATGTCTGAAAGTGCATAGTGGAACTGAATAGAAACTAATTTGTGTATTCAATCTATCCTCTTTAGAATAACTGCCATGAGATAGACATCATATAGGAAACTTTATGTATATTGACCCATATCTTCTTAACCATCAGAGAAGAGGGATAGTTAATGCAATTCAGGGATTAGGAATTAAAAATGTGAAGTATTTGAGTATAATTGAAACCAAGAATAATATTAATCTGGGAGACCATTCTGTTTTCTCTTAGACTAAAGTATTCCTTCACACTCTACAAAATGGGTTCCTGACACCAGTTAAACTATTTTCTAGACTACTAAGCTACAACATAGATGTATTTTACTTAAAGATGTATTCTACATGAAAAAAATATTGATTACAATTTTTAAAATTAGAGACAAATAACAAAGTTATTATATCTTTTTATATCAAATTTATTCATGGATGCAGCATCTATTGATCTTCAAAGTTCATCTTTATCACTATTCATTGTGTTATGCCCATAGTAAACTAGGATTATTATTGCATATTGTGAATTTATAGCCACAGATAGCAAATAGTGTAGTAATAGTTTTTTTTTTTTTTTCTAGTACTGAAGATTGAATACAGGGAATTCACATAGAGCAACATCTCCCCTACCCTGGCACTTTTTCACAAAGTTGCCCAGGTTGGGCTTGAATTTGTGATCCTTCTGTATCAGCCTCAAAAAATGCTGGGATTACAGGCTTGTACCACTGTGCCCAGTTGTAATGGTTTTCCTTAAAACAAGTTATTTAACATACTTTCTTTTTAGTTTGTACTTTTACATTTCAAAATATAGATTAAGTTGTAAAATCCCACACTTTATCTGTGCTATATATAATTACTGCAATTTCAGGAAAAATTTTCCATGTAAAGTGGATACATTTCTGCTATTGATATAGTATGTTAGTTCTACCTGATCATTTCACTCAATTAAGAGTAGTGTTGATTGAAATTTTATATGAAGGTAACTAAGGGAGAGTGTCTAGATTAGGTGGAAAATTATGCCATCAAGATATGATTTTTAGATACCTGAATTTTATTTCTCAAAGGCCAAAGCTTAAAAATTATAATTAAAATTGTAATGGCAAATTTTAAATTGCATAATGGAAATATTTTCATAATGCAAAGATTTTACTCACAATAGGGTTAGAAATTTAAGATTTTAAAAATTTTGCTATGTAAATTGGGTGGTTAAATAAAATTTTCATAATTTGTTCAGTCTTATGTTAATATATTGTGTCCTGAAATTTCTCCTTTCTTAAATTTTTGGGGACTTTTTTCACAATTTTTTTGATGAAATAAACAGCTGTTCTTTTCCCTGAACTCATAATATTTTTAAATCATTTATTTTCACAATTGTATGAACTTTTAAAAACATTGACATGCATTTAAAGTAAGAATTCCTACAATTTACAACATTCTGAGGTACTCATTTGAAGAAGAAGTTCATTTGCTATAAACTTTCTTCAACAATAGGTTGAATTACCCATACAGATATTTATAGTATTGGAAGGTAAAAGGAATTTTGTTAATTGATGTTGTTAATACCTTTTCACTTTCTTCAATGATTATTTTTTTTCTTTTAATTTTCACAAATATTAAATTAGATTTTTGGGACATTTAAACAAATTGAAGACTAAAGATATGGTTCAATGGTGCAGCACTTGCCTAGAAGGTGTGAGGCCCCTGATTTGATCTTCAGTACCAGTAAAAATAAATCAAATTGAATTTAAAAATATATAAATATAATACATTTGAACTGAGTAGACTTTGCTACAGAGGTAGACAGATAAGTGGATTTTTCTATGATAGTACTGAAAATCTTTTTTCTTTTTTTGGTACCAGGGATTGAACGCGGGTCCTTGCGCTTACACAGCAGGCGGCGAAACCGCTGAGCTAAATCCCTGGCCCCAGTACTGAAAATCTTGAACAGTTTCTAGTTTGGAGTTTAATATATATATGTATGTATATATATATACACACACATATATACAGATACATGCTGAATAGTAAATATTGAATAAATGCTTTCTGTGACACACTCTCATTTAATTAGTATGACAGCTCTGTGGAAAAAAATTACATTATGTTGCCAGTTAATCCATGAGAAGACCGTTTGAACCAAATGACTCCACATGATCCAAAAATTTTAATAACAATAGTGTACTACTTTCAAATTAACTATTTTGCTCATATTTACAGCATGAAATATATTCATAATGCTTAATATTTTTCCTTTTATGAAACATTTTAATAATTTCCACTACAAAATTATCTTTCTGTTACTTTAAGTGGCTTCATAGTATTATACTATGTAGATATTTGGTACTTCATTCATTCTCTGTAAATCAGTGCAACCCATTTTAACATTTTACTTCTTTAAACACGGCTTTGATAAAGCCACAGTATATCTTTCATATAAGCATCCTCTCCTCATAAATTCTTGGAAGTGCAATGCTGATGTTTTGTCTATTTTGAATTTGAACTATGACAGTCATATTCTTGTTTTATCATTTTATACTACTGTATGTAGTAGGAAGATGACTTGAATATGAGAAATTTTCATATTGTCCCAAATACTGACAATTATATAATTGTCAATATTATATAATATTGACCTGGACATACATTTCTTGTACAAAAGGACAACTTTCTAACAGAAGTAATCGCATTTCTCAAATAATGTTGCCTATTTTATTTATGTAGCAGAATAGTAGGAATATTCAGTAAGATATACATGTACATCTAGTGAGAAATAAAACCCACAATTTAATATATGATATTTTTATAAAAATACAAAAAGGATTGCTTGACTAGCTGAAATACATTTAAAGTAATCATTAACTGACAAATTTAACAAATATTTAGGAAGCATCTATGTAGATCACCCATTATGTCAGATATTTGAGATATGCCTGTGGCAGGAAAAAAGAAAAGAAAAAAACAGTATGTATTTGAACTGAGAATTAAGTTACCCAAGTACTTACTAGTTCAAATTTATCATAATATATACTTTTTCTATTGTGTGATAGGAATGGCTGATCAAAATCTCTTCAGCTTTTGATGAGATGGTGAAAATAATACTTTTCTGTATCACATCACTGAAATGCCTCTTTAAATAGAGAATGTGTGGGTATTCTCTAGACAAAGCCAGATAATACAAACCTTACATGAAAGGTAGTGTTTAAATAACTGTTTTAAGAGAACTTTCTTTGGATTTGATATTGTACTGGCACCATGATCTTGTTTCCTAACTTTCAATTCAGTTTCATATATTCATGGTTTAAATGAGTGGCTTTAAAATTTGAGTATAATTTGGATCAACTTTACAGCAAAAATGTGAGAGTCAGAGTCTTGCCTTATCTACCCCTTGTTAGTGAACTTTTCATTGCTATGACAAAATACCTGAGAAAAGCAATTTGAAGGAAGAAAGTTTTATTTTAGCTCGTGATTTCATAGGTTTAAATTGATGATGACTCCTCTACTGTTTGTGGGCCTGTAATAAGGTGATGTACTATGGTAGAAGGGCAGTTGGAGGAAAGCTGCTCACCTCTTTGCAACCAGTAAGCAGAGAGGGGAAGAGAGCTTGAGAGGAAAGTGCCAGGAAGACAAGATGTAACAGCCCGCCCTCATAACCCTGCCCCTGTGAGCTATGCTCATTAATGTATTAACCCACAGCTGAAGTTAAACTTCATGATCTTCCAAAATCCCTTCCTGCAACATTGCTATCTTGGGGATCACATCTCCAACACAGGAGCCTTTCGGGAGATATTTTAGATACAAACTATAATACGTCTTATTTGTTTGTTAAAGTTTACTATTAAATTTCAATGATTATGGGGCCATATCGAAGGTTAAAAAATAACGCTCTGCTGTAGGAACAATTTGCAAATGCAGAATTTCTTACTCTTTGACCTTCTCTTCTCAGGTGGCAGTTTTCCAGAGGATTTTTCAATATTGTTTACAGTAAAACCCAAAAAAGGAATTCAGTCTTTCCTTTTATCCATATATAATGAGCATGGCATTCAGCAAATTGGTGTTGAGGTTGGGAGATCACCTGTTTTTCTGTTCGAAGACCACACTGGAAAACCTGCCCCGGAAGACTACCCACTCTTCAGAACTGTTAACATCGCTGATGGGAAGTAAGTAACACGGTGATCAAATGTGTTTGTTACACTGGAAACAGTTCTTTCGTTCATTTGACAAATATTTATGAAGTGTGATGTAGTTTTTCTAGGGACGGCCAAAAACAATTTAAAAAAAGAAAAACTTAACCTAACAAAATTACTTCACCCTCAGGGTAGACAATCAATAAAAGATTTGAAAAGTATGTTAATAACGTATTGGTATAAACGAGAGAAAAATAGAACAGTGCAGAAGGTAGGGAAGGGCAGTGGGTGGAGCGAAGTCAGGGCAAACCTCCCTGAGGTGATGTGTGGAGGAGGTGGGGGGCATGGCATGCTGAGACTGATCGCATTCTGCTTCCAGAGGAGGGGAAGCCAATGCAGCCTCTGGTCCCAGGGTATGCGTGACCCACTTGTTCCAGGCAATAGGAAGAGAACCAGCATGGCAGGAGCAGAGTGGGTGGTAAAGATGGAAAACCAGTGGGAGGACAGATAGTCTGAACTTGGTAGGATGTTTTAAGCATTTTTGTGTTCTATTCTTGGTAAGATAAGTCACTGGAACCTTTTAAAGCTGGGAAATGATCTGATTTGAGATGTTTTTCTTTTTTTTTAACCAGTAATATTAACATTGATGATTATGGGAAGCCTTATATGATATTTGATATATGCTGTGTACTGTTCTAAGCACCTAATATAGAATTAACTCATTTAATTTGTCTCTATTTAAAGCAAATAATATTAATAAAATTACAGATAAGGACTTTTGAGGCACAGAAGATTTAAATAACTTCCCTAAGGTCATAGAGTTGGAAGGTGGTAGAAGTGGCATTTAACTTTAGGTAGTCAGGCTCAAATTGTTCTCTTCTGAATCATGGAACAGCAGCATACAGATGTGCAATAAGTTTACTACATATTTCATTCTGAATTCAGGACTCTAAAAATAGCCTTATCAGATATAAAATATTTGCTATAGACAGAAGGAAATAATTATGCAAACAAAAAATAAAAACAGGCAAAACCTCATATTTGTTGTATCTTTGTTGCGATCATAGAGAAACCTTCAAGTAACAGTATCAGGAAAAATTTGTTTTTGAAATAATTTACATTATTATCTACGGCCAAATAAAATGTTATGTCATATTGGGTATCTTATTTAATCATTAGCAAACACTAAGGTAAATTTCAATTCATATTTAGAACAATACTAAATATTGCATTTATCATATTATTCACACTTTTTAAAACTTCGTCTTGCTCTCTTAACTAAAAAAAGAATTTATTGCAACTCACATCCTATTTGAAAATAATAAACAGTGCTTAGTATGAACAAATTGTTAAAATAAAATATGACAAATGCTCAATAAATATTTTTGATTAATTGTCAGAACAAGAGCTTATATTTACATATCTCACAGTGGTAAAATATTTCTTAATGATATATTAAAATAAATTAATACATAGTACTATTGATTCACTTTTGCATTCTTGTATTCACTCAGTAATGATTCATTAAATGCTTCCCTTGTGGCAACACTATATTATTCAGATTGGCTTTTAAAATATGACATTTATTGAGCCCTGCTGGCATAACAACAATTTAAATGCAAAAGAAATTGGTAGTTAGCACACTTTAATTTGTTAAGAACAATCATATCATTCCTCATGAATGATCAGCCATTCATTCCATAAGTATTTACACGCTATCCATTTCTTACCCGATAATCTTTAGGACACACAGTGAACAGCTCAGGTGAAATCTCTACATTCCTGCAGCTTAAATTCTATTACAAAAGAGAAGCAATAGACAAACAAATACTTAATTTAAAAAGCTCTGATATGAATGGAAATAAATCGAAGGAATGGTTGTACTGTGTACTGTTTTTGATTGGGCAGTTCTTTTTGATGATGTTACTTTAACCAAAGTACAGAGAGTGAGGGAAGGGCCAGTGAGGATGTGGAGGAAGAGTTGTCTGCAGAGTGAACACCAGGTGCGAGGAGCAGTAAGGAAGTAGTAATGGGCTGGATAGAGTCAGAGAGCAAAAAGTTGGAAGAGAATGGAAGCAGAGATCAGGTAGGACTCTAGGTAACAGAGATGACAGCTTGCACCAAGTTGATAGAAGTTGGAGTTTGCTTATACTTTGAATAGAAGAACTTAAGGATTTCTCTGATAATGTATTATTAGAGAAAGAGCAGAATTTCAAACTGTTAATTTATCATTTTTAAACAGTATTTTGAATATATACACTATGTGATTTTAATATCCCATTGTTACCACATTTGAATTAATTTAACAAAAATGCCATATTTAGAGTTCTGATCAACTTTTAATAATTGAAATTATTTCTTTTATTTTCTGCTAATGAAAAGTACACATCTACAATATTAGAAATAGTTTAATTTAAAACGCAGGCTTCTTGGCATGAGTTATGTGTAAATTTTACTCTCACTATATTATGTGACTCCCTATATAAATCTTTGCTTGATTCAACCTAAGCAGACACCAATGTCAGTTGAATGTGCTAGTGGAAAGATCAAAGATAGAGGAGTGTATATGGAAATATACTTGGTCCTCATCAGAATCCGAGCCAAGTATCAGAAAACAGACATTTTAGGATAGCAGCTGCAGGTTTTGGGGTACTTTATTTTATGGATCGAGTCCTAGACCCTTCTGGAATATTAATCTACCACTTTTCACTTGGAAAAAATGTAAAGCTGAGTGGCTTACAGAATTCAAGTGAGCTTCACTTAGTGGTTTATATTAGCACCAGGTATTGTTAACAAAACCCACTTTTTTAACAGTATGTCTAGGGTTTGTGTTTCCAAAGGTCCGGTCACGTTGCCCTCTCTAAGCCTGTTGTCACGGCCCTGAATTAACAGTAGGAGTAGCTGCAGAGTGAATTGAGACTCTCACTGCACACATGCCCTAACCATGCTTTCTTTCAGTGTTCCCACTTCCTGCCAGTCCTGGAATGAAGGCGAAACATTATGTCTTAGCCTTGGATCCGACTCACAGTAGTGATCTATAGCTGTTTTGAAATTAAAGTGGAAAAGGAAAAGAAAGTACTTGAAATAAATGAGGATAAAGACAGAGCAGCACATTGTGTTGTACAATTAGAACGTTCAGTCACTCCAGATGGAGCAGTCATTCAATTAGTAGACGTACCCTTTTTCAGTCACTCTCTGGGGATAACTAGAGCAGAATTTTTAAAAAAGCATTTACCTACATAAAAATTATTACTTACCTCATATCCCTTCCTAATCTCTATCAAATACCCTCATCAGGATACAGTAAGATTTAACTTTATTGCTACAACACAAAGTGAAGCAAAAGACTGGCACTTACTTCCTTATCAGCCTAGACAACTAATCCAGCTGTACATCTTAATCTTCTTGAGTCTTTCTGAATACCTAACACTGTGCTGCGTAAACAGCAAGTATTCACTTGCTCTTCAATTGATCCATAAATGAGTGTACAATTTTGCATCATTTCAGCTAACTTTTGTAATTTAAAATATACATATTTTAACATGAATAAGAGTTTGGCAGCCAATGTCATTGAGTTTACAAAAGAATTACTTGGCTTTTACAGGTGGCATCGGGTAGCAATCAGTGTGGAGAAGAAAACTGTGACAATGATTGTTGATTGTAAGAAGAAAACCACAAAACCACTTGACAGAAGTGAGAGATCAATTGTTGATACCAATGGAATCACAGTTTTTGGAACAAGAATTTTAGATGAAGAAGTTTTTGAGGTAAAAATAAATTAAAGTTTAAACTGAATACAGTTAAATCAAATGAACTAAGTTAATAACAATGATAATCAAAATATGTTATAAAGCAAAATTGAATCTAAAGGGTGACCTACTTTCTTCCTATGTGGGTGTAGCAGTGATGTTTTCTATTGTTCAGTTAGAGAGCGATTAGACAATGGCAACTGGACAGCCTGAGAAACCTTTGCAGAGATTGGCTGATTTGAACACAGGCATACCATTCTGTAAGGAAGGACAAATGGCTTTACTCTTAGTGCTTTGTATTCTTTTCTGTGGAGAAAAGAACATTTTCTTCATTTCCTCCTATGGAAGATTAATTCAGAGAAGTATACAAGTCTTATATTCTGCTTCGCTTTTTATTTTATTTTGTGTGTGTGTGTGTGTGTGTGTGTGTGAGTGCTTCCAACATAGTCATCATATTGTAAAGGTGAACTTTTAAGTTTTTAAATTTTTTAATTTAAATAATGTGAAGTTCATGGTAAGAAGTTTCTTACAATTACATTTCACTAACTATGATAACTGCATGATTTCTTTTAATTCTTCATTCATTGCATCTGGTAATTCATGATTTCATTTTTAGCCATTTTTTAATAGAACAAATACATCTGAGTCCTAACCCCATAATGGAATGCACTTCTAAGATGTCCCTCATTATTTTTATGATGTTTTAGTAATTTATTTGAGTAATTTATTTTTCAGAATGTATTAAAGAAATTGTGAAATTGTGTGCCATAATATAGATTAAGAGACATAGTACACATGGGAGGTCTGCTGCATTTTGTTGATGTATGAATACATGTACATACGCACCTATGTACCTGTGCACACATATGTCCACATATACACACAGATAGTGTATATTTTCATACAAAAACGAATGAAATCAGAATGTCATCTAGTTTATATTTAAATTGTATATGAAACCTCTGGCATAATGTTAAATATAATTAACATTCATGATACTTTTAGGTTATTTGGGATACTATTTGTGTATTTTTCCACTACAGTGTACCTAAGTCATTGGCTCTATAGTACACTTTAAGATGATTCAGTTAATATTGAGTATACTCTCAGATATTCCAGTGTCATTCAGGGATTGTATGCAAAATGATAGACGACTGTTTTTATTAGAAGAATAAATATTAAAAACAATTATAATTTCAAGTATTGCAGAGTCTTAGTTTAAAGTAAAACCATTAGTTTCACCAAGTAACTTATTTTTGTACCACCTTTTCCAGTATCATAAATTAGCTTCTTTCATTTCTCTATGTCTCTCTCCCTCTTTCTCTCTCTTTTTCTTTCTATTGATTCTTAATTTTATAATACCACATTCCAATCCTGAAGTAATTCCAACTCTTTATTTGTAGAATTGTAAAACATTAAAAAAATAATTGTAAAGACTTTTTAAAATGAGAACTTCAGTGAGTATGGTAATGACCACTGAAAAATAAATTTATTAAGCTGCTTTGCATTTTATGAAATTGTATGAAACTTTAAATATTTATTTTTGTGAAGTATGATTAGTTTTAAAATATTAATAAATGCTCAGACTTTCACTATTAAGTCTATATTTTATTAACTTTGAACAGTTAAATAGGGAAACTATTTTTACTTTATAAAATTTTGAGAAAGCTTTAGAGAAAACTCTCTGAATTAGATGAATTTTTGTATTAATTGAATTCACATACACAAATAGTCATCATATGTAAAAATTAGGTCTTACTAAATGGCATTACTTTATGGATATGTGACATTTCAAAAACAATATAGTTTCCACTTGAAAATGAAACATGAAGAAAATAATTTCAATGTATAAACTTTAAAATCAGAAATAAAAATTCTTATTCTTTTTGTGAAATTACTTTATTCCATATGAATGTAATGCTAATATATCTTTAACTAAAAACATTTTACTCAAATATGTTTGCTTTCATTTTCCTTTACATTATAGTACCTACTTAGACTTTCAAATCTTTATAAATAAATGTATAAATATTAAGCTAGAAATGACAAGAGATAGAATGGTACCATGTAAATAGTATTTTAGCATTTGATAAGCAGTTGTCACAATGAGGTTGCTGTGATAATAGCAGTGATTCATTAGTGTAAAAATCAAAACTGTCACTTTTCAGAATTACAGCAATTCAGATTATTTGAAAAATTTTGTGTGTATTATTTCATGTATATGCTACCTTACACTTCTAGAATAGTACCTGCAAGGTAAAACATGTTAAACATGGCTATATTGGAATTGACGTTTGGTGAATTTTAAGAATTCAACAATAAACATAAGTAATTTAAAAATTTTGATAAGAATGGTTTACATGAAAATGCTGTATAGACTTGTAATTCAGATTTTGTAATTTCAGCATAGTAGATTGATTATAAGATTAGATTTTGGAATGAGAAATATCAGATTTTGAATCCCAGCATTTAGTTTAATACTTTTCTGTGTGTAATTATTTTATGTAAGTTTCAAACTTCATTCTTTTGAAGGGAAACAGAATCTCCATATATATAAAATAGCACAGCTGGGCTGGGGATTTAACTCAGTGGTGCCAGGCCTGCATTGCAAGCGCAAGGTGCTGAGTTCAATCCCCAGTACCTCCCCAAAAAATGAATAAATAAAGTAACAGCAGTGATGTATTTAAAGTGCTTAATATATTAGTAAGAATTTATATATCTGTACTCATGTGTTATATATAAACAGTTACACTTATCAATTATGCACCATTGTTTAGTTTTCTGTATGATTATTACTTCTTTTTATAATTTTCTAGCTGTAACTTTTCAGATACTTTTGTACACTTTTGGTATTGGTAAATCCTAGTACGTCTTTTTGACTGTCTTGTAGATAAAGGGCTCCTTCTTGGGTTACTTCCAACCTATAAAGTACCTTGAAAAGGTGAGATAAATTTGACATCCTCTTCCACTCCAGACAGACAGTCCACTAAGTGGAGATGGCTTGATTCAATGTTTACTTTCATACAAGCACAAAATATTGAGCCAATGCTAATCAACAGGCTTGGTTTCTCCAAGGATAATATGTTTCAAAGATGTGAGGAAAAATTAAATTAATAACCATATTGGTTGTATTATCAATAAAATTATTTTTGAAATCTTAAGCGGGTAAATTATTAACTAACAAATTATAGTCATTGTGACTAAAGTTTTCAAAGTTTGTTAATTTAATCTTTAAAAACCATAGATTATTATGTGCCTTGTAGGTTTTAACAAACATTTGTCTTTGAGGAAATTATTTTTTTCATTGAAGTAAATTAGAACATGATAAAAATTAGTGTTAAAATCTTATAAAATTTTTGCATTTCCCAAAGTCCTCAGAAAAGATTTTTCAGTTTAATTTTCTCTGTAGAAATCAATGAATAATAATATTTACAAAAGTTATTCTGGGGGCTGGGGATTTAGCTCAGGGGCACCCCTCCTGCCTCGCAAGTTCAAGGTCCTGAGTTCAATCGCCGGTACCAGAAAAATAAAAAGTTATGCTGTGTTAATAGTTCTGGAAGAGCTGAAGAAATCTTACTTTAAGTAATTAATAATAATAGTCATAAAGCAAATAAATACATCTTAAATAATAATAACCATTAAAAATAATCCATAAAACTTTTAACAGATTGAGTTTGATTATTTTGATACACTTATGTCTTGTTACTGCATGTATTTTCCAAGGTAGACACTAAAAAATAACTGTATCATAGTAGACATGTTTTTTTCTATGGAACTATGTAATAGAATGGAGGTAAAATTTCCATTTATCCACCTTTGCCAGTCTCAATGGATTTGGATTAATGGCCCTTGATAAATTTTTCTACATTTATTAAGGTGTGATTGAATTACAGTAAACTGAAAATATTAATGTGTACCATTTGATCAGTTGCGACTTAATATATAACTGAATTTTCATAATTAAGAAATGATATCTATCTCATACGAGAATTTCTTTATGAACTTTTATGATTCAATTTTTCTTCCACCATAATTTCAGACAGCAACAATTTTTTTCCCCTATTCCAGCTTATCAGCAATACTACTGAATATACTCTTTTTAGCTTGGGTATTTTCACCAGTAAAATTATTTGGAAATTTATCTATGTTTTCATATGTATCATTATTTTATTATTTTTCTTTTTGAGTAGAATTTTAATATATAGCTAAACCAAAATTTGTTCATCGATTCACTGTACTAATAGGCATTCTAGCTGTTTTGAGATTTTGGTTATTACACACAAATCTGGCACAAATGTCCATGTGTAGATTTTGAGTCATATATTTTTGTTGTTTGGTTAAGTATCTAGAAGTAGAATGCCTGGAATATTAGTATAGCTTTAAAAAAATCTTGTCAAGCTATTTTCCAAAGTGTCCTTAACCATCACACTCATACTCCCTCTAGCAGCAGTTTATGAGAGTTCCAGTTGTTCTGCTTCTTCTTTAACATTTGATATGATAGTCTTTTTAATTTGAACCATGCTAAGTAGTTACATGGTACTTGCATTTTTTTATTATTGATGAGGTCATGTTCTCTTTTTGCAACTTTTTATTAGTCACTTATTCATCTTCCTCTGAAGGTCTTTCAAATCTTTTGCCTACTTTAAAAAAATTTGGAATTTTAAGAAGTTTTTAACAAATATCCTGCATATAGTGTCTTGTCTTATCAATGTTCATAAATTCTTTTTCACCTTGTGACTTGACTATTTTATTTATGATAGCTGTCAAAGAGTGAATGTTTATGTGTGTAAATAAAAATATTTTATCAGTTTTTTTGGTATGTTTACACATTTTATGTTCTAAGAAATGTTTGAAATGCAAAGAACAAAAAGATATTTTTTCTCTTTTTAACATTAGAATGTGTTGCTTTAGGATTTACACATATATAATGTCTTATTTTTAGTTAATATTTGTGTATGTGTGAAGTAAAGCTCAATTATTACTGTTTTTCAAGAAAGATATCCAGTTTATTCAGCATACTTTAAAAAGATTTTATCATCATTTGGTGAATTCCCTTAGCTTCTATCAGAAATTAATTAACCACAAATGAATGTATACATTACTGAATGCTCTTCATTATAATCTATTGATGTATTTACCTATATTTTCATTAATAACAAAACATATGGATAAGTGTAGTTTTAAAGAAAATTTTGAAACCAAGTGAAGAAATATTCCTACTTTTTTTTTTGAAAACATTGTTTTAGTTATTTTAGCTCAAAATTGCATTTGTATATACATTGTAATAGGGTTATCAATTTCTACCAAAAAAATAGTTGTGATTTGAATGAAGACTGCAATTGACCTATGGATTAATATGAAGAGATTTGTCATTCTGGAGAACAATGAGTTTTTGTTTGTTTGAACATGCTATAGCTCTCATAGTGGTCTTCTATACTTATTTTTAAATGTTTTCTAGTTTTTATGGATTGATGGTATGGTGGTCTTTTATTTGCTTTTTCCAAGAGTCCTCTCCCCATAGTAAAGTAAATTGTTTTTAATAACTTTCAATATTTTTCCAGTAATTATAAGAACAATAACATTTTTATATTAATATTGTGGCATTAAAATCTTGATAAATTCCTTTATTAGTTCAGCTATTTTTTAATGCAAACAATTACATAGTTTAAAAATAAGGATGATCGGGCTGGGGAGTTAGCTCAGTGGTTCTGCCACCTGCCTCGCAAGTGGAAGGACCCGAGTTCCATCCCTGGTACTAAAAAATAATAAAAAAATTAAAAATAATTAAAAATATAAAAATAAGGATGATCACTTTACAACTTTTATTTTTTTATGTTCTCCTTTTTTGTTCTTTCCTATCACAATGAATAAGAAATCTACTAAAATATTGGGTAGAACTGGTGAATTCAGGCATTCATTTTATTTTCTAACCTCATGTGAAAAGAAATTCAGTATTTCACCTTGAAATATGATGTTAGCTAAGAGGTTTTGGTGGATAACTTTTGTCTGGAATTTCACTAGTCTTAATTTTTCTGGAAAATTTTTATCATGAATATGTATTCAACTTTGTCAAATATCTTGTCTCTACTTCATTGAAATGATCATGAATGTTTTCTGTATTTTAAAGTACATTGTTTTTCAAGTGTTTAAGAACAACTTTTCAGTCCATAGAGTCCACATGATCATAATGAATATTATTATATTTATATAGTGTAAAGTCTATGTAAATGATAGATATGGGTTTATGCTTATTTATCTTTGTCACATTTTGATATTAGGTTTTATTGCACTTATCTACTTCTCTGGGCAATGATCTCTTATTTACTTTATGAATATGTACATGAATGACTGATGTTATTTTTTTCTTGAATTTTGTATAGAATTCACCAGTGGAAAAATCAAGGCCATGAGATTTCTTCTTAGAAATATTTTATTATATCCAGTTTCTTTAGTACATATAGATTAATTCATTTTTTTCTGTTTTTTTTAGTGAATTTTAGTAAATTTCTTAATTTACTAAACTAAGTCTCTTTAAGAGACTTTTCCAGTTCAACAATTTTTTTAAAAATTTGTTTATATGAAGTTACTTATCTTTTATACATTTTAGTGTCTATAAGATATCTAGTGATAACTTCTTTTCACTGGTGATATTAATTATATTCTTCCTTTTTCCCCCCTTGACGAATCTGTTAAGCAGGGACTTCGAGATTTTTTTGATACTTTTAGCAAATCAACTTTAGGTTTTGTTAATTATTGCTCTTAAGTAAATCTGAACTATAATTACTTTGTGTCTTTAACTTGGAAAAGAGAATTCTTTTTCTAGCCTCTCCATGTGGAATGTGAATATTTTGAAGTCCTATTTTTTTCATAGTATAAAGATCTAAAATTATATATTGTGAGTTTCATCTCACACTCTTATCTTTTTTGAAGATCTTTCAGTAAATATATTTCCAATTTATTTTATGTTTGATATATGAATTATGTATGAGGTGTTTAGTGTCTAAATAATTCATTATTCCCTAAATAGCTTACTATTACTATTGTCTAATTTGAGTATTACCAGAGAGTAAAATTGGTATATTCTAACTCCATTTAGATTTATTTATATATGTTTTATAGTGTAGCCTATGGTCTTGGTAAATGTAGCATGTATTCTTAGAAAGAAAGGCATTGTGAAATTTTTGGATCCAGTCTTTTGTAAATGTCAATTACATCTTGTATTCTTTTCCTTCTTCTTCTTCTTTTTTTTTTTTTTTTTTTTTTTTGTGTGTGTGTGTGTGTGTACTTGTGCTACTGGTTGCTGACATGTTAAAATCTCCTGGTGTAACTGTGAATTGTCTGATTTCCTTTTCATTTTACCAATTCTGGCTGCATATATTCCTTTTTTAAGCACATGCATATTTGTAATTGTTACAGTTTTCTGCTTGACACTTTTTAAAATGTGTTCCTCTTTTCCCATGGTAGTATTCTTTCTCTTAAAGTCTGTTTTATAGAATAGCTACTCTTTCCCAATTAAATAAATGCGCGCACACACACACACACACACAGACACACACACACACATATATATATATTCCAATTTCATTCCACCTACCTATATCTTTATGTCCAACATTTGCCTGTAAGATTTAGCCTGGTGGCAGTTCATGCTTATTCTGTCTCCTTCTCTTAATTTCTGCCTTTCAATTGATATGATGAGACTGACATGTAGCTTTCACTAACTGCTGTATTAAATGTGAATGATTTCTTATTGATATGGTTGGATTTCGATCTACTGTTTGGTTATTTGTATTTTTTTTTATACTCTTTGTTTTCTTATCTTTTATTCTCCCTCTCCTTTATACAAGGTTCTTTCTCTCTCTCTCTTCGGTGGTGGGAGCCCATTTTAATACTTTTTTGCATTCCATTGTATTTGATCTATTGGAATTTTTGGTGTATTTTTGAAGGAGTTTCTTTCACGATTTCAAAATATATACTAAAATTTAATGATCTATTTCTTCTTAACATTGTACTATGTTATACATAATACAGAAACTTTCCAATCTTCTTCAAACTAATCTTTATGTTTGTTTTATGTATTAAATCTACATACATTGAAAGTACCAATGGATATTATAATTTTTGCATTAAGCAGGCATAAGTGTTTTGAACCTCTTAAGAAAAAATATAATTTCATTTCTAAATAAATATATGCCATTTCTGTTAATGTCTCACATTTGAGGATCCAAATTTCCCTCGATATAATTCTTCCTGTTGAGAGTTTGTTTTAGCATTTCTTGTACAGCAAATTTGCTACCGATATACTCTTTTAGTTATCTGAGTGAGATCGTCATTCTTTTATCATCACAGAAGAGTATTTTTCACTAACCGTAGAATTCTGGATTGACAATATTATTTTAGCACCTTAAAAATGTTCCATAGTCTGCTAGCCTCTGTGTCAATACAAAATTCACATTCAACTCATTGTTCTCGTGTACTTCATGTATTTTTTTGCTTCAGCTGCTACTAAGATTTTCCTTTATATTTGCTCTTCAGTAGTTTGATTATGAGGCATGTAGGTATGGTTTTGTTTGAATTTACTATTTTGCGGATTCAAAGAGCAATTTAAATATGCAAATTAATGTCTTCCAACATAAAGTTTCCACTTTTGTGAGAAGTTTTCCCATTATTTCATTCTTTTCAATGATATAGCTCTTTGGCTCTTGGAGAAGAGTTATATCAGCTGTTAAGACTTTCTGAGAATTTAAGTGTTTAGTGATCTCAGGGTTGTCATCTACTTATTAACCTTTTGTTGTTACCATTAAGTAAACTTTATTTTTTGGAGCATGGTTAGATTCACAGCAAAACTAAGCCTAAAGTAGGGAGAGTTTCACATGGTACCTCCCTAGACACACACACACACACAGCCTTCCCATTATCAACATCCTAATGAGAATTTGTTATATTTGCTAGACTTACACATTATATAAAGTCTATAGTTTTCATTTTGATTCATTCTTAGTGGTGTATATGGTACCTGTTTAGGCAGATGTATAATGATAGGTAATCACCATTTTTATATATCATAGCATAATTTCAGTACCTTGAAAATTCTCTGCATATACTTTATAGGTGATTCACATATTTATCTCTCACCCTTTTGTTGAGCTATGTCAGCTGTATAATTATACTGCAATTTATTCATTTACCACCTAAAGAACATCTTGGTTGCTTTCATATTTTGCAAACTATGAGTAAAACTTCTAGAAATTCATGTATAGGTATTTGTGTAAACATAAGTTTTCAAACAATTTAGATAAATACTACAGCATGTGATCGCTGAATAGTTTAGTTCTGTGAGAAATATGACAATATTTTTAGTTTTATAGAAACTGCCAAATTTACAGAAACTTCCAAAATTGCTGTCCCATTTTCCATTCCCACCACCAATAAATGGGAGTTTCTTTTGTGTCACACTTTGCCAGCACTTGTTGGTTGTACTGTTTTGGATTTGGCAATCCAAACAATTATGTATTGGCATCTCACTTTAATTTTCAGTTCCCCAAAGAATATATTTTCCTGTTTTTACTTTCCATCTCTATTTTTTTTTCGGTAGAGTGCCTATTCAGAACATTTGTTCATTTTTAAAATCAGATCCTTTTTTATTGTTGAGCATGAAGAATCCTTTGTATATGTGGGTGTCAGTTTTGTTAATTAGATGTCTTTTGCAAAATACTTTCTCCTGGTCTGTGGCTTATTTTCTCATTCTGTTGATATTGTCCTTCACATAGCAGAAGTTTTACCTTTAAATAAATCTCAGATTACTTATTATCTCTTTCAAGGATCATACCTTTGGTATTATGACTACACCTAAGATTAAATAGATTTTCTCCTATGCAGTCTGCTAGGAGTTTTATAGTTTTCCATATGACAGTTAAGTTAATAGTTTCTTTGGTACTGGGGATCGAACTCAGGACCTTGCACTTGCGACAGCACCACTGAGCTAAATCCCTGGCCCAGCCTAATTTCATGGTTTCTTGAACGTGTCCTTGGGCTTATGTCATGATGGCACGAACATGTGATAGAGGGGGTTTCTCACCTTATGGTGGCTGTGAAGTAAACAGAGAGTGACAGAGGTTAGGGTCCTAATATTCCCTTCAAGGGGATGCACCCAATGAGACCTACCTCCTAAAGATTCCACACACACACTCACATCCCTTGACATTAAAATAACACTACAGGCTGGATGCCAGGCCTCAATCATATGGCTGTCGGGTGACACTGAAGAGTCAAACTATAACATTCTGCTCTTGGCCCCCAAAGACCCATGTCTCTTTCACAATTGACAATGCATTCAGCCCATCTCCAGGATTCCCCATATCTAAATATTTCCTGTGTCAAAAGACCAAGTTCAAAATCTCTGAGACTGAATAGAAAGCTTAACTATGAGTCCCTTTAAAATCAAGAGAGCAAGTTTCATACTTCCAAATTATATGGGCACAGGATAAAAGATCCAATTCCAAAAGAGATGAGTAGGAAAATAGAAAGGAGGAATCAGACAAAAGCAAGAGTAGAATCCAGCAGGGCATAGTTAAAATATTGTAGCTCCATGTCTAGCATCTGGTGGACGTGGTGGTGGGTAGACTGCAAGGTCCTAGAAGTGCCAACCCTATGGCCTTGCTAGGACAGCTAACATGGCCACTCTCTTGGGTTGACTTGGTTTATTGCTTGCAGCTTCTATTGCCTGTCATTCTACTATTTTGGCATGTCCAACTTGTTGGGGACTCCACCATAGCTTTGACCGTATTTGCACAGCTTCACACATTATGTTATCTGGGGCTGTTTGCAGGATCTCTAACCCTGCCACATATTTCCTCAATTCTCAGTGGCATATCTACAAAACCAGGATCATGTGGATGATGCCATGGTCTACCACTGGCTTGAGCCATAGCTTGCCCTATTGGGCTAAGGTTGTAGTACTCTCCGAGTACCTGGATGACTCAGCAAGAGCAAACGAAGGCTGGGGATGCAGTTTCTAGGCAGCTTTCTTTTACTTTGGCACCTTGAAGCTTTTTTCTAATTCCATTTCAACATGGAATGTTTGAGTTATTTCTAACTTTTGAGATGACCTCACAACATTTTTCTCATTGAGGCCAAAGCATTTGGCTCCTTTTTAATGATACTAATTCTTTGTCAACTACATCCTTCCTGCCCTCAACATTAAAGCTTCTCTTTTTTCAGCCATTCTGTAAATTTTTTCAAATAATTCCCCTCAATTTATTTTTTCAATTCTCACTGTAAAGCTGGATAAAAAACCCAGAAATGTCTTTGACATGGCCAGAATGCTGTGCTGTGTAGAAATTTTCTCTCCTAGATTAATTATTCAATTTCCTTTAAACTCAGCTTCCCAGGAGTCTCAGAGCATGGACAAAATGAAGACATGTTCTTTGGCAGTATGTAACATGGGTAGCCTCTACAGCAACTTCCAGTAGATTCTTTCCATTTTTCTGAAAACTCCTGAGCACTGCCCTTTCTATCTGCATTCCTATCAGCATTCTAGTCTTCTGTCCACAGGCCAGAATAACCCATTAATCTCTATTTACAACATTGTAGGCTTTCTTTAGCCTGCTTCTCCAAACTTTCCAAATTTGTCCTACAAACCAGTCCCAAAGCTTTTTGAACCGCATTAGCAAGTATAGTCCTAGCAACAATTCCACTCCTGAGAATCAATTTTTTTGTTAGTTTTCTTTTTCTGTGACAAAATACCTAAAGACAATTTATAAGGAGGAAAGATTTATTATGGCTCATTTTTTTAGAGGTTTAAGTCCATAGTCTCTTGGCCCTGTCACTTTGAGACTGTGGCAATGCAGTACATCATGGCTAAAATATGTGGCAAAAGAAGCTGTTCACCTTATGGCAGCCAGGAAGCAAAGAGAAAGAAAGAGTCCAGGGTATCCATATCCACTCTCTAGAGGTACACCCCTAGTAAGCTACCTTCCTTCCACCAGGCCTTACCCCCTAAACATTCCACCACCTCCCAGTAATACCACAGATTTGTGGCAGCCTTTAGCCCAAGGCCTTTGAGGATATTTAAGATACAAACCATAACATTCTTTTAAATTTGTGAAGGAGTGTTTGGTAGACCAGAATGTGATCTCTTTTGGTGAATATCCATGTGAGTTTTAGAATGACGTGCAATTTATTATTGGATGAAATAGTGTGTGTGTTAATTATATCGTTGATTAATAGTGCTCATTTGTTCAAAGACATTCTTAATTTCCACTTGCTACTATTATGTATTTCTGATAGAAAGCTGTTAAAGTTGCCAACATTAAAAGTGGTTTTTATCTATTTATTCATCCTTGGAGTTCAATTAGTTTGTGCTTCATAAATTTTGATGCTCAGTCGGAAGCATGTGAATTAGGGATTGTTATGTTTTAGTATAATATTGACACCTGTATTATTGTGTAATACCTTGAAATTGTGTCCTTGAAGTTTTTCCTTGCTCTGAAGTCTTTCCCATATTCTCTTAATTAATATTGGTGTGCTATGCTTTTCTCTTTCTCTTTACATTTATTCTGGATATGTCTTCATATTGAAAGTGGGTCTTTATAGACATTATAGGGTTTTGTGTCTTGTTCTTTGGGTCACTCCTATAATCTCAGTCTTTAATGGTTGTATATAGATAAATGACTTTAAGGTGATTAGTGATATTGTTATGAACCATATTTATTTTCTATTTCTTGCCATTATTCTTTGTTTGTATTCTTGTCTTCCTCAATTTTTGTGCCTATTGTGATGTAAACCAAGTATATTTTATGACTTATCTTTCTCATTTTTTAGCATATAAATTATATTTTTAAAATACTTTTTATTAGATGACCTGAGATTTCTAAATTACATTTAAGCCTAATCTAAGTCACCAAACACTATACTATTTTATAGATAGTGCAACTTGGATATATCAATTCATTTTATATATATATATATATATATATATATAATTTATCTAATCTTTGTCTTATTTTTAATCATATTACTACATAATTTTCTACAATTTCAAATATATTGCTACTGTTGTTATTTTAAATAAATTCCCTTTTACATTTTTTCATCATCTTCCTTTCTTTATGCAGATCTGGGTTTCTTAACCTATACCTTTGTTTTTCTCAGAACTTCTTTTAATGTTACTTGTAAGCCAGACTGATAGGCAATAAATTCCTCAAATTTTATTTGCCACCACCAAAATTTTATTTCTTCTTCACTTGTTAAAGATAACTTTGCAAGTTAGAGAATTTTAGTTGGTGACTTTTTTCCTCTGCACACTTCAAATACTTTATTTTCGTTTCCTTGCATGGTTTCTTAGGAGAGGTGAGAGGTTGGCTGAAATTTAATCTTCACTTCTCTGTAGGTAGTGATTTTCCTCTACCTTTTGTCCGCAGATTTTTATCTTATGTTTACTGATGTTGCAATTTGATATGCTTAGATGTAGTTTTTGTTTTTTTTTATTTTGGTATTTATCCTGCTTGATGTGCTCTGAGCTTCCTGGATCTGTGGTTTTGGTGTTGCACAGTAATTTTGGGGAAAATTCAACCTGTATTACTGCAAATGTTGCTGATCTTCCTTTCTGTTTTCTCCTGGTATTCCTATTAGATGATTGTTACATCTTTTATTGTGGCCCCATATATCTTGATATTCTTCTCCTTCACTCTTTCTCTCTCTCTCTCCTCCCTCCCTCCCTCCCTCCCTTCCTTCCTTCCTTTCTTTCATTCCTCCTTTCTTTTTCTTTCCTCCCTTGCCCTTTATTACTCATTCTCCCTCTCTTTCTCTCTCTCCCCCCACCACCCCACCCAGGGTTGGGAACAGCATGGAAAGCTTTCCACATGCTATGCAATCGCTCCTTCACTGAGCCGTGCCCCTAGTCCTCCATTTTCTTTTTACCTTGTCATTTCACCTATGCTTTTCAGGATTGAAAATTTTTATTGTGGATAATCAAACTCAGATTATTTCCCCAGCTGTGTCCAGTTGGTAATGTGCCCCTTAAAGGCACTCTTCATTTTTGTTACAGTGCTTGAGATCTATAATACTTATTTCAGTTCTTTTTTATAATTAGTACCTTTGCTTACATTATCCATCTGTTCTTCATGTTGCCTACTTTTTCCATTAATGCTATTTGATTACTAATCACAGTTTTTAAAGATTTCTAGAATCTTAATTTTGATTTCCTTGCAATATCTGACTCTAGTTTTGATATTTCTTCAATTTCTTTTAAAAAAACTGTGATATGCTTTGTAATTTTCTGTTCAAAGAAGGTCATGATGTATGTGTGGGTAGAGATAACAGTTCTTTAGTGATGTGGGGGTAAAGTGTGGGGGGTGGGAAGCAGTGCATAGTCCTATGTCTAGATCTCAGTCTTTCAGTGAATGTGAGCTCATGAAATGTGAATTGTATTAGTACTTCCTAGCTTCATTTACCCTTTAAATTAGACAGGATGGCTGGATTCACATGCTTTTCTTATTCCACTTGGAAATCTAGAGAGAGTTGGAGTTGGGTATTTCCTTTTTCTGCCTAATTTAAGCTCTCATGAAAACCCAGTACTTTAAGTTCTGGTTAAATAGTTTCTCCTGGTGACTTTTTTATTAAGATGAACAGAATGTTTGGCTATATTTCAAAATGGTTCCTTTCCCCTCCCTCTTCCACCAGCCTGAGGAGATTTTTCTCTAATATCTATTGTGAAGACCTTGTAGAACCCCTTAAAGTAAAACTCACAAAAGTATACATCCATGCTCAAACGACTTGGAATTTTGGAGTTTTTAATTCTTCAGTTTTTTTTTTTTTTTGGTCTCAGTAAATATATGTTTAGTGGCTATTTTGAGATATGTGTAGATAGTTTTAAATCTTCAGTTCACTTCTCTGACTTTTCTGCAATTGGTTTCGGGCTGTCATATATACTTAATTCTGGAGCTAGCTTGAGGTTTGTGTGGCTTCTGAACTAAATTAGTTGATTTCCTTCTTCAGTGGTCCCCTTTAGATTCCCTGCATACCCTCAAAGGTGAATTCCCTGCCCCCAACCCCACCCTGGCTTTTCTGTGTTGAAACACAGGGATTCTTCCAAAATTTTAATCAAGTACTGTTGCATTGCCGGCTATGAGGATATGTTACTGGGATCTGGAGTCCTGAAGACTCCTTGTAGACGTAATTTCTGGGTTCAGTCTGTCCTGAACAAAGAATTAAATGAAATAAGCATAAACAGTGACAGAGTTTCACATTTATTAAAGGTAAGAAATAGAGTTATTTGAAGATTTGTATATGTCTGTTGCAATGTCGAATATTTTATAAGTTTGATTTAAAAAAACCCTTTCTTTAATTGACCAGTTCTAGAATTAAGTGAAAACAGAAAATATGTATAACATAGAAGCCACAAATGTTTTTGTAAAGTAATCAGGGTTATAGTTCATTATTTTAAAGAGGCTTCCAAAATCTGTGTCATTCTGGAATGGGACTTTATAATTAACTGTGCCTGAGTGATGTAGAGTCAGTAAGTAAAATGAGGAAGCATTGAGTTTTTTGTTTTGTTTTGTTTGTTTGTTTGTTTTTGTTACCGGGAATCGAACTCAGGACCATGCACTTGTGAGGCAGGTGGTGGAACCACTGAGCTAAATCCCCAACAGAAGCATTGAGTTTACTTATGCCTATTTAGTTTTGTTCTCTGTAAATCTTTGGTTAACGTGTGCATTTGGGAATGAATCTCTGTCTTTGAGAAAAGTTGTTGAAAGCATTGTTTAGAATCAGTTTTGTTAATCATGTTTTGTGTAATGTATTAAGACAGCAAAATTATTTACTTTCCTAATGTCAGGAAATAAAGTAAAATTGTAAGAAAAATGATAAACCATAGATAATATGAGGACAAATTTGTGAGCATTGATGTTCAAAAACAATCCCAGTCCAAATTGAGTGTGAGAAACACAAAGTCAATGCAAATTCATGTTAAAAATCCAGAGGATGCCACGCACCCAGGTACTGTTAAAGTTCAGCAGCTAACCTGATTTAAAGACTGACTGGGTTTACAGATATGTTGTATTTCTCTTATATAGGTTAACAATATATATGTGCAGTTCTTCCTAAATGGAAAGCATTTGGCTTTCATGAAAAGTTAACGATACCTGTAAGGAATAATTGAAAAATATGGTGAATATTTGATTAAAAAATTATTACAGTAAAAGACACACTATCTTTAATCACTCTTAAAATACTTTCCCTGGTCTCACACTTATCCCATTTGTCATTCTTGCCACTTTTTGAAATAGTTCTGGACATTCTCTTTCATGAGTGTCTTTAGTTGCATTCTTGTGGCTCCTTCAGTGTCCTGAATTGATTCAAAATGTTTATGTTTCATGGTCATTTAGACTCTGGGGAAGAGCCTGGGATCTATTGAATACGGTGGATGAGGATGCTCTGTAATATTTTTATCATCCTGCCTTTTTTTTTTTTTTTGGATGGCATTTGGCAGCAACATTAATAATTTTGATCACACCTCATAAAGACATAAAAGAAGACTACCAGAGCTGTTTACAGAAATTGGCAAGAATGATGGAGTAAGTGTGCTCAACGAGAAGGGTAGTACTTTGAGGACAATTAATAACAATGTCTTTTCCTGTAATATATTTTTAAATATAAACATTCAGTATACATCTCAAACATGACAGTATCTTATAGCAGTAATTTTATAAAATATAAGATTTTATTCTTTGACAAATTTAGCATACATCAGATTTTATTTAGATTTGTTATTAATAATTACCAAGTTGAGATTTGAAATTGGATTTTTCTGTTTTAGGAGATATTAAAGTTACTTAAGTTCTAGTGGCAATGTGCACACAATGATTTAATCCTTTTTTGAGTTATTCTTAACCAAGGTTGAAAGGAGCATCTGTTTTGTCTGTTTGATGTGTAATTACTCCCTTATTGCTTTACATTAAGTTGGTATGACAAATATGGTGAAGAACAGCGCACAAAAATATGCTGCATTATTTATGACCAAGCTTTACTGAGTCTGTAGGACATTTTTTCAGTTCTGTTTTCTAGAAGCTTCTGTACTTTACTATACATAGCTGTGTGGTATCCTGTTGTTAGTCAGTTGATGTGGAATCAGATCTGTATCATTGTGTTGTGTATATAGGCAGATAAGAGGCTATATTTATAAAATAACTTAATATTTAGTGGGATTTTGGGCTGAAACTACTTCAAAGAATTTATTGAAGCACGTGAGGTAGATTCAGATTTCAGAGCTCTATATTGATCCATAGTACCACTGTGTATAAGATGTGCTTATCCTTTGGAAGGAACATTGTCCTTTTGCTTCAGTTTTCTACTCTGTTGATTACTGCATCATTGACATTTCTTCTGAAAGCAGTGTACAATAAAGTACCATACATTTCATATTGTACTTCTTATGTCTCTATCTATATACATTGCTTCTGAGAAAAGAAGATCCTTTTTAAATTTTCTCTTTGAAGATCTATTATTAGTCTGCACCATTTTATTAACTTTTCAATGAATAAGCCACTTTCCATTTGCTTTCTTGTTTTTATATGTTGATGAATACTTTTTATGATTAACTGTTAATGTATAGCTTTCCCATTCAACTTTAAGTTTCTTGAAACCAGGATTTATATACTTTTAATTTAGATATTTCAAGAACCACATTAAGCAAAAAGTTTGACATAGTGGTTATGCTGAACAAAGATCAGTAATTGCACAAATCAGTGATAAAGGCCTTGGAATCATCAAGGTGTAGAAAGGGTGGGCATGTCTGTAGGATAGCATGTACCATTTGAAAGTTAGGTGTTTATTTGGTTAATTGATTATTTCCTGTTGAAACAGAACAAATATTATTTTCCAAGCACTGTATTTAAACAAAAGATATGGAGAGAACTAATTGTAATAAAATATGGTTGTTTCATGAAAAATTTCAAGAGAGGTTGTAACAGCTGAATTCAGAATGACAAGAAAATAAGCATTTAAAGCTGAAAACACATGTACAAAAGATGAATGTTTGAAATTAGCACAGAAGTTCTGAGAAATATGATGAGGTCTTGGGAGACTTGGGAGATGACCTGGTTGGGTGTGTGGGGACCTGTTTGGGTTTTATATCATTCCACCATTCTGAGGGATTGAACTTTAAATTCTAGGACATGAACAATTTCTTCAAGTAAGAATTAAGTGTTCAGATTTTTAATTGATGTTTTGGTCAGTGAGAGAGTCTAGGATAAAGAGAACCTAGTGGAGAGGAAGAAGGTATGAAATGTGGGATATTGCACTAGTTAGAATAAAAGTCCTTAGAGGGAAGACGATGGTAGGCAAAGTGAAGAGAAGGATGAAACTTCAGTATGCTAATGTGAGTAGAACTGACAGCTCCTGGGGACCTTTAGGATATGTGTGTAAATTTCTAGAACTATTAAGTAGATAGTGAATACATGATGTTACAGACATGAGCTCTTTGGAAGATTAGAGAAGTTGAAATAGCTCTCTTTTTTATGGTTTATCAACTATGTGTTTTAATCAAAGGCTTAGTGTAGTAAAAGGCCATGAGATGATCTTGGACACAGTCTTATCTCACCATCCTTTCTATACTTCCTGAGTTTTATAATAAACACAAAGTTAATGTGCAATTATAATTAGCTGAAAGAAGTATACTGAGAATATAATCGATTGCTTAGTTTTTTTTATTCATTAAGTTTATTGGTACATTTTAGGTGTACAATATGATGACATTCATCATTGGGAACTTGTACCTTTACATAATACATCTTGGTTCTTATTATTTTCCCCCATTGCCCTGCCCACCAATCAACCCCTCCACTCCTCCCTATTTATAAAAACTTTGTTTCTTTTTTTTCCTTTTCTTATATTTTTTCCTTTCCTTTCATTCCTTTCCCCTACCCCTTCCACTTCCCCTTCTCCTTCCCCTTTGGACCTTTTCTTCCTATTTCTTCCTATTATCTGTTATGCATTTTGATCCTCATTTACACTTTCAATTTCTCACAACAGAGAAACTATTTGGTATTTACACATGTATGTCCTCATTTTTGGAATAATGTCTGTATATTATTCTTAAAAAGTGACAGGTATGAAATAAGTGCCAATAAGTACTGTATATTTTAAAAACTATTAGCATCATCTGTGCCTTGAAAAATTGCAAGAACATTTTCATTGATCTCTCTGCTTCTATCTTTTCCATCTGATACTTTGTTCTCTAGCAGTGTGCCTAGATTAGCAAGCCTACTCCTGCCAAATAACAATTGGCTGAAAAAATCTGTGAGTGAGTAAAGTATGTTCCGTACTTGGTCAAAACATTCCAGTGACTTTTCTTCTCATTTAGAATATAAATTCAAGTTCTTTCAAAAGTCTTCAGTGTGTGAAATGTGATCCAACCACACCTTCTGCCCCTTCTGACTTGATCAGTGGCTCCTCTCCCTGAAACTCCCTCTGGTCACCTTGGTGTTACTTTCTTGATCTTAACAAACATGATATAGCCACAGGGAAACTCCTGGTTGTCCAAGCACTAGTCCTTCTGATTGAGAGCTTTCCCCTAGATATCTGATTTTTATTTCCTCAGTTCTTCAGGTACATCTATCTCAATGTCTTTTCAATGAATCTTTGTCCTGATTACACTTTTTAATATAGCACTTTGCTGCTGTGACAAAATACCTGAGAGAGTCAACTTCAAAGTATTGTTTATTCTGGGCTATGATTTCAGAAATTTCAGTCCATGGTAAAGTGGTTCCATGCAAAAATGGCATTTCTGTAATACTTGGTAAATGTCTATTGAATTAGAATTACATTGAATAATATGGGACTTTAGTCACCTGCACAAGTAGGCTGTAAGGCTCTGTAATAAAAACACTGTAGGGATAGCATTTATCTATCAGTTTTGTGATTGGTTTATTCAGTTTGTTCCTTTGAATTATGGTTCAGATGCATCTCTGATGCATTTTTCAATTACACTAAAATTCCAAACATTTTGGCAGCTTTCCTTTACCACAAAAAATAGTTGAGAAAGAATAATTAACTGTTTTGAATGTTAGAAAAAAACTACGATGACAATTGCTGTCTTGGAAAATATACAAGTCTGATAGACAGGAAGCACAGGTTTCCATTAATCTGATAATCTTAAGAATATTAAGTCTGAATAGACAGGAAGCACAATTTTCTTTAATGTTCTGATAATCTTCCTTTTAAGAACATCATGTCATGTTTAGGATTCAATGCAAGCCTTGTTGCTGGATACGAAATAAAAACAACACTACTAAGACCCACTCTACTTTTCCATGTTAAGTGTGAAGAAAAATTTTAGAGTCCAACGAGTATGCTATAGAAATGATGTAGAATTTTGCTACACTCTTGCTTTTACACATGCTAGACTGCTGAGCTAAACATATTTTCCTTCTATTCCATTTTCCCGATGGGCTTGACTTGGAGAATAATGATTTTAAAACTCCAGAAACTGAGTATTTTTGGAAAAATTACAAGTGCCTTCTACTGTAACATTCCTTAAATTTGATAGTGCTGATATATACATTATTTATAAGTCTGCTATTTATAGATATATTCTCCTTTACTTGCCTCCAAAGATTATAATAAAAATATTTATGTAAAGTGCTAAATTAACAGACTTCTTAAAGATGTTCTAATTTGTTTCTGAATTCTGAAGAAATACAAGACAAGTATTCTTAATTTACAAATGTTGAAATAGAATCTTTTAATAGTGAATAAAATATCTGTCTTATGTCCTATTCATTGAATATTTCCTGAAAACCCAGTACATGCAGGCCTGGCCCAAACACTGTGGAAACCCCAGAAAACAAAACACTTGCTTTCATGAAGTTTATATTCCAGTGAATTTAATTGGACAAAACAAAACAATGTAGATTGGCTGGTTAATAGAGGAAGTCAGACTATAAATTTTTCCTTTTGTCTACTAGTAGAGACTATATTTTCATTGCAAATAGGAAACATACCGATATTTGAAACCTTAAACTTAGTACCATATGTGTGTAACTTTTGTAACTGGAATGTGCCAATTACTGTTTTAGAGCTTTAAAGTGTATGATCTTTTTCCAATTTTGGCAGGAATCAAACTATTCAGATGTTTTCAGTAGTGTAAAGGTGGAGGCATAGAAACCTAATAAATAGCAGTATTCTCCCTAGGGCTAAAGGGCAAAGGATAGAAGTAGCAATATGGATCTGCACTCTTTGGCTTTTCATTACCACAGTGAAATACCTTACGCAGATAACTTATAGAGAGACAAAATTAGTGACAGTTTTGGTAGTTCAAGGTATGATAGATGGCCCCTTTTGTTTGGCTTCTAGTGAGGGCATCAGATGGTAGCACATCATGGCAGGAAGACATGTAAGAGAACATAGTCACATCTGACATTGGAGAAGAGAGGAAAGTGAATATTGGCACAAGTCTCTCTTAAAGGTATGTCTCCAATGACATAAGTGATACCCAGTAGACCTCACCTAAGGTTCTACATCCTTCCCATAGAACCACGCTGGGGACTGAACTTTTAATGAATGGGCTTTTGTTGGGCATTTCAGTATCCAAAGCATAACATTCTGCTCCTGGCCCTCAAATGTTCATGTCTTTCTCACAGTGCAGGGTGCATTCATTTCTTCCCCTGAAGTCCCAAAGTCTTAACTGAGACTCAAGGCAATCTTCCAGTTGCGAGACCCTGTAAAATTCCAAACACAAGTTGTATAGTTCTAAAATACAATGGCAGGACAGGCATAGGATTTCATATTCATGTTCAAAAGGGAGAGATAGGCAAATAGAGAGGAAGAATTGGCCGAAAGCAAGATTGAAACTCAGCAGAGCAAATGTTAAATCTTAACTTTCGGCGTATTGAACACATCGTGACAAGAGTTAGGCTCCCACGCCTTGAGGCAGCTATGCTGGTCAAGGCTGCTACAGCATTGTTCTCCTAGACTGAGTTTAAATACTGTTTTCAGCTTTTCCCAGTAGACATTTATATTTGCTAGCACTTCTCTTCTCATAGGAGTTCCCCATTGCTTCATCTTCACTTCCACAAATTTATTAGGCATTGCTCCATTAGGAGCCTCTGCAGCAAGACCAGTTCTGTAGTGAACATTCTGCCTTCCTAGGCTATCTTTCAATATCTTAGTGGAAGGTGCTGTGACCCCTAACTTTGTATTCTTTTCACATGCATAATAGCATCATATGGACAATGTTAAGGTCTGCCACCAGCATGAGGTGCACATGGGGCAGCTGCAGGAGCTTAAATACATTTCACTGGCTAACCAGGAAAATTAGGTGACCCTAGGCAAGCAGGGCACTCCAGCACTCTTTCCTGAAACAATTTTATTCTGGAAGAGCTCTGAAACAAATTTATACTTGTAGGTATCTGACAGTCCTGTGATGGGGGTATTGGCCTTGAAGATTTTTGACATTCCTTCAGAGCATCTTTCCTATTGGAAATTATATTAGCATTCCTGCTAATCTCTTTTTTTGCGGGGGGGGGG
>NW_004624857.1:5868935-5949147 GCF_000247695.1 Heterocephalus glaber | reverse complement strand
GTTATCTGAGAAATTATTTCTGAGTTCATTTTTTCCAGATCCCCTTTTGTTGCCAGTTCAGTGGGTCCAGGTGTTTGAGTATCAGAGTGTTCCATCTCATTTCCCTTTGGGCTTGTTGTAGGTGATCTGGAAGTCTGGTTTTGAGACTTATTTACAAGTTTTCTTATTTCAACTGGGGCCGAGTGCTGTTAGCGCCTGCCGGGATTACCTCCTCTGAACTGGGAGAGGTGGGACAGGGGCCTTGAGCAGTGTTAGGGATGGTGACCCAAAAGCCCTTTCCTGTGGACTGGGAGCAGTGGGAGGGATGGTTACCAGGAAGCCTCTTCCTCAGATTCAGGAGCAATGGGAAGGTGGCTCAGAAGTCCCTACCTCTGGGAAGGGAGCAGCAGGACTCAGTACCTTGGTCTAGTGGTCTGGTTTCCCTGCATCTTTGTAGTGTGGAACCAGGTGGCTGGCTGTCTGCAGAGGGGTGATTCGGCATATTCTGGGCAACTGAGGACCTAGGTAGGGCGTGGGCAGACCTGCCTGTCTGCAGCGGGCTGATTTGGTGTCTTCTGGGTGACTCAGGACCTCGGTAGGGCATGCACAGACCTGCCTTTCTGCAGCGGGCTGATTCGACGTGTTCTGTGTGACTCAGAACCTTGGTAGGGCATGCCCACTACTTTATTTTTTAATGAAAGTGTGTCAAACCCATTCTTTTGTATTTATAATTTAGATTTTTTCATTTCTGCTTTTCTCATTCAATAATTGCTTTTGATATTAATTATGCTAATCAAAATGGATTGTTGAATATTTATTTTCACTTAAATTTATCATAAATTTGCCTAACAATAACAATTCTTTGTTAGTTAATTGAACATTTTAGTCTTTTAATATTGGAATTACATTTACTTTTATTTACACCATTTGTCCTTTAATGTGCAGAGTTAACTGAAGCCAATAAAATTGAATTTTAATAAGTGGATAAGTACACTATAAATGTCTAACACCAGAAAAATAACATCGAAAGACACCTTAATATTCGTAGCTAATTTTTAAAATAAATTTAAATATTTTTCAGTCTTATAGTTCCTTACACTAAAATATAAATAAGTAATTTTTTCTTCTTTAGATATTTAAAAATAAACTACAGATCATCTTGAACAAATCTTGTAAGTTTGCTTACTTGAATATGCTGACTACATCCCTGTCCGTGTCTTTGTAGGGGGACATCCAGCAGTTTTTGATCACCGGTGACCCCAAGGCGGCATATGACTACTGTGAGCATTATAGTCTCGACTGTGACTCTTCAGCATCAAAGGCTGCTCAGGCTCAGGAACCTCAGATAGATGAGGTGAGGGACATAAGATCAGGGCAGATCCTCTCATTTCGCTGGTATGGAAATAGCCTGCAGTTTGGGAACTTACACGTATTTATTCACTTTTAATTAAACTATACTTTTTATTTAATAGTCTTTAAATATTTCTAAGAAAAGGTGATTCAGAGATACTTGGTAATTTTTTTCTTTTTGTTTAAGCACTTTGTTGATTAATTTTATTATGAATAGAGATATATCTCACTTGTGTTCTGTGTACTGGAGCATTTATTTTAGAGGAGGGAGTAATTTGCAGCAGCTGTATTTCTGCCCTTCCTATGTAAATAATGCACATGGCCTCAATATAAAGGTCAGAGTTTCTGATGTATTTGCTATCCCCCAGGCCTTTGGCAGTACATGAAGATGAGAAAATGATGTGACAATTGCTCTAAAGTTTCATGTTATGTTGAGTAATAGAGTGATTTCTTTCCTATTTCTAATAGAGAAGTTAAAAAACAAACAGGAAAGGATTTATGGTTTAATTGGAAGCACGACTATATTTTTAGATTTTTTTTTCTCAAGACTGAGTTTTACATTTCAGATGGGGTAGAAGGCTGAGAACAACAAAATTGCTCTAAATCACATAGTGTTTTCTTCCCTTTTAATTACAGCGGTAGGTATTACCATCTGAGTTTAACTCTTTAGAATGGGTTCAGATCTTATTTTTGATTTATCATTGTTCCTCATGTGAATTCAGGTTTGATTTTGTATGTTAAATGCTTAAAATACATTTTTGACACTACCTTATAAAAGTATGATAGTGAACTCTGTTGAACAAATCTTTTCCCTAACTTGAGATTAGTGGTTTTTTTTTCTTACAACAGGATAAAGTCTTAAGAAGCCAACAGGAAGAGAAATATGAAAAACCAAATAAAAATTACTTGGATATTTTGTTTGCCTGTTTCATAATTCTCAAGCATCTTGTTGTTTTTATTTCATCACAATTCACTAAATATGTTTTCTGTGAATTCCAAGGTGATAGTGCAACATCCTTTAAGTTTAGGTTTTCATATCTGATAAGTTATGTGATTACATAATATTAAAATTTATAATGTAATAATTTAATATTTTATTAAATAATACAAATAATATTGATATAATATATCCAAAATAATATGCAATATAATATTTTAATACATAAATATTTTGATATTTTAAATAAATAATATCATAATGTTTTCTGAAGAACAATTAGGCTTATTTATTTTACCAACAGATATGATTTGACTTTTGGAAAAAGAAAGGTTTGCTTTTTAATATATCATTTTTAGGGGTTTTGTTTTCATATTTTGTTATTGTGTCAGGTAAGCTAGATTATTTTAAATTAGGAAAATTTTTATTCATCTTTTCAAATTCATTTACCAGTAAATTTATCTTTTTCTGTTTTAGTTGTTGAAATGTATATTTAACATGCTGCGGAGATGGCAAATTTGCTTTAACAAGAATCATTTGATGTGAAAAATAATACATTGCTATAATAAAAAAGTAAGAAAAATTGTATAATGCAGTAATAAGTAGGATTTGTTACTAGTTTCTACATTTATTATCACAATAAGAATTTTTATTAATTTATTTGAAAAATTAACTCTACTGTTTTCACTTACCACATTAGACTGATACTTTAATAATAAGATGAAGAGTTGATATTTGTATTAAAAAAAAGTCAAATTAGTAAGCAGTCCTAATTTTGAGCTGTAGCTATTAATATCTCATTAGATTGCAAATAAGCATTTTAAAAATTGATCTTCTGATATTGATGTAACAAAATAGTAATACATAATACAGTGTTACTTGACAGTGGATTAAGAACATAAAGTGAAATATGGAGGATTTATCATACACAATATATTTTCTCTTAATAAATCTCATTGCCTATTTATTATTCTAATTTGGATTAGCATGTCAATCTATTTTGTAAAAATTGTAGCATGCTTTTTCTAGCTGGTAATTTTGTTCAGTTAGTATCCCTAAAACACGTACTCTAATCGATTCTTAATTTCAATTGGCTGTGTGCTTAGCACAACATTGTATTGTCATCACAGAGTGAGAGACATATAATATGGACAGATTCGAATGTGGTGATAACTTATCAGATTTTTAAGCATATTTAAATGACCAGGTTGACATTTAAATAGAAATATGAATAAAATTAAAATTATCATGGTTTTGAAATATTCTTATTAGGCTAAATTGTCTTTCTACCTTATAAGAAAACAACAAATTGACATATAATTCCTTCTTAATATATTAAACATTTTATTCAAAAAGCAATTGATATTCTTTCCTCTAAAGGAGGAAAAAATAAGGTGAAATAAAAGCAAGACTATTTTTTATAAAATAATTTAAAAATAATTGACTTGGCTGAGTGTGGTGGCAAACTCCCATCACTTAGGAGGCTGAGACAGGTGTATCACTGTTAGTTTGAGGCCAGCCTGAATTACATAGTGAAACCCTGTCTCAAAAAAAGAAGACAATAAATAAATAAATAAATAAATAACTTCTGAAAGTGTATTACTTTGATCATTTTTTGACTAAATATTTATCATATATGTTAGTTCTCATATATGTACAGGATTTTAGTATGGCTACTATTGTCTTATAAAGTAAGGAAAGACTTTATGACATTTCCTGAAGAATATCCTTTCTCATCAAATAGTCTAATTTCTGTCAAAATACTCCCAGATAAGTTCAAATTATCCTATCACTAAATACCCTCTTGCACATATTCATCTGTTTGATTACAAGTAGTTCTTTCTTCTCTACTTACCTTTGAGTAAAATTCTATTGTGAGATGAGAGGATCATCAACAGCGCAGATAAAGAAATAACAATAGAGGCAGCGATACGTTTTATTTACTCCTGTGTAAACTCTAAAAGAAGAACACAGTTTAGTGCCTTAGGAAGTGAATATGGTATTTTCTCTCCTTTTTTTTTGATGCAATCATTCTGGTAGCTCTTCAATTGGAAAGAGTTCAAATAGAAGAGAGTTGTGGACCTGGAAGAAGTTTCCATCTACAAAAGAAAAATATGACATAAAGAATAACATTTTTGAATGCTTCCAACATATAGTCATTGAATCTGAAACTATTACTAGAAGGCTAAAATTATGAATGTTTATTAATTTTGTCAGATTGGAGTTTTGACCATCATAAAGAACACTAAAGAAATGCCTATTTAACTGACAATATAATTTCTATCAGAACCGTCTAGAAATGTTCTCATTCGTGAGGATATTTCACTAAAGGTCGGATGTACAAAGTAGCCATGTGGTTAGGTTGGACATGTCTAATTATGTGACATTTTTATATATTTTCATTGCAGTTCCTAATAGAATTTATTAAATTGCACTGTGATGATAAGTTTCTAAAAGATTTGTAGTCAATAGTATTTTTTTTTTTTGGTACTGGGGATTGAACTCAGGACCTTGCACTTGTGAGGCAGGTGTGGCACCACTGAGCTAAATCCCTGACCCTTGTCAACAATATTTTTGCTGGAAGATTAGAAAGGATTGTTTGAAATGCCAAGAGAGGTGTAAATACAATACTTTGGAAATCATATATAGCTTGCTTTTATCATATGTATGTATATATATCATATATATACGACATATATACATCTTATTTGCTTTTACTGTATATATACTATATATTATGTATATAAATTCAGTGAGCTAAAACTATATAGTATATATATACTATATAGTTATATATAACTATATATAAGTATGTATAGTTTTACCTTATTGAATTTACTGCTTATTTTTATGCTTTATATAACTTGTGTATTTACAGTTATTTTGATTACTAGGATGGTGACTAGGTTTTAGAATATCTATATTCTTGATCAAAATTTTCATAAAGGTATTTAATTTTGGAAGTGAATTCATTGCTTTCTCATTTATGCATATGTCTGTCTCTCATCTCCCCTTATAAAGAAACATACTTCTCCCAATTGAATTCTTTAATATCGAAGAATCTAGAATAAAATACTATTGTCAGTTGTGAATACAATTTAAGAAGTTTAAAATGCCTCAGTGGTATGTTCTATTTTCAACAGAGAAAAAAGTAATATAAATATTGACATAATGTATTAATTATAAAGATGTCTAAATTCAAAAATTTTAGTGCTTTGAAACTATTTTGTTTTCATTCTTACATAAGTCTATAGGGAATTAGAGATTTCAAAATAAATTTTAGGTCTTATTTTTACTTTGGTTACCCTTCTGAATGTAATATAGGCTTATTTCATGTTTCTTGTACTCCATTTTTCTCTTCTCCCCTCTCCCGTCTCACAATAGACATGAAAGTCCTTTCGTACTTGGGAAAACTACTCTTCATATTTTTATTTCTAAACATGTTGCTTTATAAAAAGGTACCTGTTGAAATTACTGTAAATTTTTAATAGAAACTTGCATAGCAATTTTTACGAATCAAAATTAACATGAACATTTAACAGCTACATCTAAGAACATAAGTGCTTTGTTTGAATTAATGTTCAATAATTAAAAGTTTGAATCGTTATTCAAAACTTTTATTTTTCTCACACTCTAATCACTGTTCTGCTTTTAGAAATCCTGCTTTGTCATTCCCATGTAATTATATTTTGTACAAGACAGCATAATATTTCTATGTAGTACAAAATAACAAATAACACTAGTTCTCTTGAGTCTTAACATTTACTCTGAGTAAAAGTTAAGATGATTCCCACTCTGTTAGCAATATTACTTGCAACTAACAAAATTGCCTGATATTTTTTCCTTTGCAATGTAGTATGCACCTGAGGATATAATCGAATATGATTATGAGTATGGGGAAACAGACTATAAAGAGGCTGAAAGTGTGACAGAGAGACCCACTGTAACTGAGGAGACAATAGCCCAAACAGAGGTAAAAACAAAGTAGTGTCTTTGTATGTGGTGTTCTGCTCTTGGTCATCCTGTGGTTCCTTATGTTCGCTGTTCCTCAAACTTATCAAGAACCTTTCGCTCATCTATTTGTCTGTGAGTTAATGACTCATTTTTATTTGACAGCAGCTGTCCTGAAGAAATGCTACCCATTTTGCTTTTGTGTATCTTTCCTATCATCCATGCTTTTTAGTTCCTCTCAGCTTTATTTACGTTTTCCATTCCATCTTTCATCATGTTTTATAGAAAAAGAAATCCAATTTCAAAAAGAAGATGAAGACAGTGGCCACTAACTCAAAGGAAAAATCCAAAAAGTTTACACCCCCCATATCTGAAAAATTTGCATCTAAGAAGAATAAAAGTAATCAAGCAAGAGCAAAAGCCAAACTAGGGGTAAAGGTAGCAAAGAAAAACAATCAAGATCTATCCTAGATAAGCTGGAAGATCTCTGATGATGAGTCATAGTCTTAACCCAACTAGATAAATACCATTTGGCTAATACTATAACCCAATTCAATCATGAGTTTTTTCACATATTTGGTATTATTTTACTTGTTTACTAATTATTTTTCTTCTGAATTTATCATTAGGCAAATATTGTTGATGATTTTCAAGAATATAACTATGGAACAATGGAAAGTTATCAGACAGAAGCTCCTCACCGTGTATCTGGATCAAATGAGGTAACACATAGAGGCAACATTAAATCACAGTCAAGCTCTTTACAATATGTAATATATCTTGATATTATTTATTCTAGAAGAATTCATAATCTTTGAAATAATTGAAGTTTTTATTTTATTAACGTAAGAAATAGAATAGCATTGGTTCACTATTACTAAAAATATTCAAACATATTGAAGTCAATGTCAATTCAGGTTTTGCATGAGCCTTTGCTTCATGCAAATGTTAAATTAGTTACACTGAATTGGCTACTATCATTTTCTTGATTGGTTCTGAAAATTAGCAACCTTTACAACATGTTGTGACAAAGGGTGTCACAACATGATTCTTCTATGAGAAGAATCCGCTGAAGTGGAAATTGTATCATCAGCTGATACAATTAGAATTTTATTCAATCTGATCAGTAATCATGCATTTTAATAACATGTATCTGCAGAGATAAGTCTAAGTGGATTTTATTAGATATTTATTTTTAAACATGTTAAGAATATAATGTTAATTATGATTAAAATAACACATCTTAACCATTCCACTATGTTCTGTGAAAATCTTTGCATTCAGGTAGATTAAAATTAGTTTTCTAAAATTTCATATTGCATAAGCATTTTTATCATAAAAAATCAGTATGCAATTCATTTTTTAGCTTTGTTAAATATCTGGCATAGATTCCTTGGCATTTTTCAGAATATAAGGAATTTGTGAGTTAGTTATTTGAAATCTATATAAAGTGTGTCCCAATCTGAAAAATAAAACCACTAATACTTTACCCACAGACATAATTTAAAATAATAAACACTTGGGGTATGAGTGAATATTGTTTCATATAGTCTTAATCATTTTCCAAGAGGATATCTTAACTCAAGATGTCAATCTGTACAAATTCATGCAGCTTTTTAAGCTTAGGGGCATGAATATTTAATACTTTGTTCTGGGATAATATTCAACCTTTTTACCAAACATAGACTTTTTATCTAAGAGTAAAAGGGATCCTTTTGATTAGATATTTTATTTTAGTAAGAACTGCTAATTTAATCACTTAACTACATATTTTCATTCAATGTCTCTGAAAAAGAACCATTGATTTAAATTTTACTTGTAATATTTTCTATTTTTTATTAAAATTAATATTATTTAATTGCTTAATTTTGAGGACTATAACATGTTTTATTTATTTAAAGAAATCTAGTATAATGACTTTTCTATGTACACAATGTTCTATATAATCTTTGTAATGATATGTTAATTTGTTTTGACATTAATATTGCACTCATGAGATTGAATATCAAATTTATGTGACTATCCTTATAGTAATTACATTTCATAATGTTGTTCTGTGATGTCAAACAATTCTTTATGCATATTTTATTGCTCAAATTTTAAATAAAGTAAATACCAAATTGACTAACAGGTTGTTTTAATGAAAGCAAATACACATGTTGACACCATGTGAGTATTTGCAGTTTATTGGGGAAAAATAGTTTGAAAGCAATATTTCTTTGTACATATGAATGTACAAATGTATTTCTTTCAGTGATACTAAAAAGCAACCCTTTCCGGCCTTCATTCTTACTTGAGTAGTAATAAAAGTCTTTTCATCCATGCCATCAAGCTACAATTACAAATGCTTACCTTGCTTTACTAACATAAACTTCATGTTCTCCAATTCTCTGCAACTTACATTAATAGCCAAATCCAGCTGAAGATGTTTTTACTGAAGAATATATAACTGGAGAGGATTATGCCCAGAGGAAAAATTCCGAGGATACTCTATATGAAAATAGAGACATAGACAGCAGGGACCCTGATCTTCTGGTAGATGGAGATTTAGGCGAATATGATTTTTATGAATATAAAGACTATGAAGATAAACCAACAAGTCCCCCTAATGAAGAATTTGGTCCAGGTGTACCAGCAGAAACTGATTTCACAGAAACAAGCGTAAGTCAGCATTACGCTCTGGATCGTTGTGTGTGCTATTTTCATAATCATTTTGATATCTTTTCAGGTTTAAAATACAGGTTGAATTCTTATATCGGTTATAAGTATTTACCACTCCTAGGCCACTTTGATAGATTCTTCTTAACAGGTACCTTCAGCTATTCAATCTCAGGTGACTCTCCTTGAGTCTTCATTTGAAAGTATGCTCTTGAATAAAATTATACCTCAAATTTCTTATCATTGATAAGATTAAAATAGTCAAAATTATTCTGATTTGGAAGTCTAATTTTTGATTTTAGACTATTAAATTTAATATGATATATCTTAATGTCTTACAATAATATCTGAAGCTAAAAACGTGTTTTTATAGCGTGTTTTAAAGCAGCAATTTATTCCTCTCTTTTTCAGATTCAGTATGAATGTTCATTTGCAGTATTGAAACCTTTCATAAGGTTCTATTTTTAAAAGAATATATTTTAATAGTTTGTTTTAAATTCATATAAATGATTGAATACCTTTTATAACAAAAAGTTGCATGTTTTTACTTACTTTGAAGACATTTTGATTCTTTTTAATTTTTCACTGCACAGATAAATGGCCATGGTGTATACGGAGAAAAAGGACAGAAAGGAGAACCAGCAGTGGTCGAACCTGTAAGTACTGATGTAAACACATTAACATTTAGTGTATTTAATTTACATCATGAACCATTATCATCTTAAATTTTTATGTATTTTTATGTAACAGCTTAGAGAATCCTGATATTCTAATGTTTATAATTTGCTACAGATGAATACATCAGTAATGTTCTTCCTGGAAGCTGCAACGTCAATAAACCACAAAATTATAGAGAAAGAATTTTGGAATTTGAACATGACTGAAATTTGTCTAGTCTAATTCTCTCATTATGAAACCTGAGATCCAATGCGTTTAAGTAATTTTTTGCAGTTTTGAATATTTGATGTTGGAGACATAACATTACTTTAGGTCTTCTAATTTTCAATTTTAGGACCTTCTATTCTTACTTCTATGATACTATTATTGGAAATATATTAATTTACATATATTAATTTGTAATTTACATTGTTTCTGTTCCAAACTATATCACTCAGAAATATGAATATTCTTTCTAAAACACTTCATTTTCTTCTATGTTCAAATAAAGCTCTGAAGTAAATTTAAAAATTTTTAATTAATGTTATTACAAGTAATATTGTTAAGAAACACTTTTTACTAGGATACAAGTTTACAATTGTTTCCCTGAAGCAGGAATTTGGGGAAATGAATCTAGTAAAACTAGAGATACTGTGTTTAACTGTCCTTGAGAGCCATGAAAATTCTTTCAGAAACTCAAAGGATATGAAAATTAAAAAGAAAAAAAAAAGGGAAATTAAAAAGAGATAAAGATTTAAAGGACACAGCTTTAAGGATCTTAATGCCTTTGGCTCCGTTACTGCAAAATCTGAGAAAACAAATTGCAACAGAGCCATGAAAGGTTTTTTTTTAAATGAATTTGTCCTTGTTTTAAAAACATACCAGCAAATTTTTAAGTGACATTGAAGTGTTCGGCAGTCCAAAACTATAGTTGACTCATAAACGTTTTGGAACTGAGTTCCCATCCTGAACTATTCTCACTTATTCTCTATCTTATCTCAGATTTTGTCCTTTCTATCCTTTTTTTCTGAATTAAACTGTTGAGGCATCACTTATTTCCATTCATCCATTCACATGGAATATATTTATAAGTACCTGCATCTTGCTAGGCATTACTGCGAGTGCTAGGAAAAAATTGGCCAAATATGTTCTGTGTACCTTTCTTTTGAGCACTTAGCTTTATAATGTTGTTTGTCTGAATATTTATCTTCTCTTCAATTAGTTCCTAGATTCTCTGAGGGCAGGAACTGTTTTTTTCATAATTTTGAATTTCTTCCTTTTCCCATCAAAAATGTTTGTGATTGGTTTAATATAATAAAATTAAAAATTAACTTTTTAAAATGCAACGATGTAATATTCTCTTGGAGTTTCTTATTGAGGTGTTTGAAGGTTACATTTTCCTGATAAAGATCATTTCATTTTTGTTATAGGGTATGCTTGTTGAAGGACCACCAGGGCCAGCAGGACCTGTGGTATGCAAATTATTTGTTATTATTTTGGTTTTGATTTTTAAATTATTAAAATTCAGATTTTTATTTCCTTGGATTTATACATTTGAGACTTATTTGAATGTTGATTCCAAATACAAATATTTGTTGAGAGGAGCTAGTGGACTTGAATTGCCTTCTGATATGGCTCTTCAGTAATATTTTGTTGAGTATTCAGATTAAATTTTGAATGCTGTTTAGTCAAATATTTCTGCATTTTCTGACCAATTTTTGCCTTTCTGTCTGAAAATTTTTGAAGTAAAAAAAGGCTTTCTTTTTTTTCTTGGAGAGTTATAATTATATCTCAGGTAATTGAGCATCCTAGTTAGACCTTAGTAGCGTTATCTGTACTGATACTCAGCATAATTATCAAATTATCAGATGTCATTGTTATTTCCTGACATGGCTGATGTCATTCAGTGTGCTATTATTTTCAATTTGTTGAAATGATTAGACCTTGTAAGCAACCTTCTATTTTTGTGTGGAATTCATTAAATTCTTGTCATCTGAAAATAATTATATGATACTTATACTTTCAAATACTTACAAAAGAAAATAAAGATGTTTTGAGGCTAAATGATTTCTATGTTTTCAACTTTTCTATCATCACATTTTTGGAGTCTGATCTTAGGAGTGTACCATTTCTTTAGGAAGAACTGGGACCCAGCTTCTCCCTCGGGGACTTGACATTGGCACGCTCTCCTTTCCTGTTGTTCCTTGGGATGTTGACCTCCGCGTGAGAGCAGCTCATAGAGGAACAGTTGTACTAGCTTTAAAGTAGTTTCCATATGTTGTCTTTTCATAGGAACCTACATCGCACAATTGCTTGGGAGACAAGTATATATTTGTGAAACATAAATGAGCTTTCTTTGATTTTAGAAAAATGAACATTAATTGCCTGAACACTAATAAGATGAAAAATTTGACTCAGATCATGGTTTGTTTCTCTGTAGGGTCTCATGGGTCCTCCAGGTCTACAAGGACCCTCTGGACCCCCTGGTGACCCTGGTGATAGGGTAAGTGAAGCGGCATATCATTATAAAAGCGTGCAACATGGATTAAAGTAATTCAAATTTATTCTACAATTTTAGCAAGTTATCATTTATGTGGGTGAACAGTGGGGTGAGAATTCTATAAATTGATCATGTGCAACATTTAACTTTTATACCACAATTTAAAAGTGAGGCTAAAGAATGTTTAGCTATTATAATTAGTAAGTCAATTTTATTTTCAACTTCAGTATCTCGACGAACCTATTACATTAGATTCAATTCTTCAAAGTTGTATTCCAGAGATATTATCTAGACATTCCCATAGGTATTTAGTTGAATAATGTTAGAATAAGTTAATGAACCTGCATTCTACTGTGAAGATGAAATTCTGGGTTACATGATGCAATAGATCATTTGTGTAAAGTCTCTCTAAACTGTCTTTGTAAAATGTCTGTCCATTTTTTTCCCTCATCCTTAAGTAGTCAATGAAAGTATTTTTCCCTTTTAAAAATAGTGAATCAGAGGTCCGGGGATGTAGCTCAGTGGCACCGCACCTGCCCTGAAAATGCATGGTCCTGAGTTCAATCCCTGGTACCAAAAAAGAAAAAGTGTATCAGAGATTACATTTAATTTCACTTTTTATATTTTTCCATTTAAATAAGGCCTGATATTTTATTTTAGATTTAAGCTGTGAAGATTTAAAAATGTTACAGAAATTCTGGTTTTGCAAGAGTTATTTAAATTTTGAGGATTTAAGTGGCATAGTAGACAATTGTTCATTTTGTTATGTAGTTTGCCTAGTCTTTTATATCTAGTTTGATAAAGGTATTTATATTTTTATCAGTCATTTTAGTTAATTGTTTTTATTTTAAAATTCTAACCTTTTTTCAAAATACCATTTTAGATTGTATAATTTATTGATCATAAAACCATATTTCTTGTTATAAATTAATATCTACATTGTACTCCAAAAATATAGACATATATAATCTAACACATTTAGAAATGATTTTATTAAAATTATTCTTATCATAATAACTTGTTAGAATTTAGAATAATGATTTCTTTAAAGAAGCTGTTATTTAAACTTTGAAAGTTTTTTAAAGTTTGTAGAGAACCCATTGAAATAAAATAATTTAAAATAAAGTATAATCTTGGAATTCTATACTCAATGTAACTGTTCAGAGAGTTAAGTTTTTAGAAGAAATTAACATTTGGAAATTATTGCTGCATATTTTTATAATTAGGTACATTATTTGATTTATATCCCTTACATATAGTTATTGATTAACTAGTATTTATTACCTTCTCTGCTAAGTATGATTTAGCTGGGTAGAATTAAGTCTGCTTTTATTGAAAGTTTTTGGCATATACCTTGCATCTAAGGTTCACTTTCTTGTACATAGATGCACATATATTTAATATTTTCTATAATCACCTGTATATCTTGTCCTAGCAGAATTCCTAGTCACATGTAAACCTCTTTTATATTTTTTTCACTGTCTTTTTAAAGTTAGCATATGTTTGTGATACATAGTGAATATATTCATCCTGGATAATTAGTAATATGCATATTAGATCTTAAACTTGTAAATGTGCCCACATATATGTATGTATGTTTTTATATCAATTAGAATTCAAAATAAATTAGTGATTATGACTAAATTTAACCTGTTAATTTAACATGTTGAGATTAGTAATTATCCACGTTAAAAAGTATCTATTTTGATGATATTTAAAGTACCTAGGACATACACTTAAAATAGCATCTATTTAATAAATTAATTAAATACTTTAAGTATCTAATAGAGAATACATAAATAAATCTTAAATTCATTAATTTAATTTTAAACAGATCTCTTACCATTTACTCAAATCTTGTTTTTTCTTGTATAAAGCAAACTCTGTTCACTTGTATTCCTCACACTGTTTCACATCTGAACATACAGGAACTCTTCATGATATGCAATTCATGGCTGTAATTAAACTAAGTGGAATTCACATCTTAATTTGATTATACACTAATAAGCAAACTATTAAAATCCTCCAAAACTAGTGCACAGAATTTCAGCCCTTTCTAGGTATATTTAGGTATACTTTATAGATATACTTAGCAAAAAGAGATTGACCAATCTGGAGAGTGAAATAGAAAATTAGTTAATATAGATTTATGTTACTGTACACTATCCTACTTCCAATAAATTTTATTATTTATTGATTTTGATTATTTCATTTATTTTCGTAGGGCCCTCCAGGACGTCCTGGTTTACCAGGGGCTGATGGTCTACCTGGCCCTCCTGGTACCATGTTAATGTTACCAGTAGGTAATTTTTTTTTAAGGTTAAGATGATTTCATATTTGTTATCATGTTTCTGAAAAATACTGTTTACAGAGCACCATTCTATGAGTAGAGACACATGAAATGATGCAGTCCTTGGAAATTAAGGAAGATTTACTAAACAAAATCTGGTAAAAATCAACACAAAGATTTTCATTATTTGATTACACTTTTGCCAATGAAGTTTTTATCAATGTTATTAATCATGTGTTTTTTCCTTGGTTTTATCATTAACATACATTTCATATACTATTTACCATAATTTTAGTATGCTATTTGGCAAAATACAGACTTTGGTTGAAACTTTTTAAAGAAGAGATATCTAATATGTCATTATTCATTTCTCAAAATTAGAGTCATGGCAACAAAAAATTAATTTAAAGTTGAAATGTGATAAAATTTCAAAAAATAATTTCTTAGAGTGAAACATTGACTCACATGGTATATTGAGTTAAACTTTAGAAATGTATGGTGGAATAATAAGGTAGATTGATTTTGTAGCATAATTGCTCAAGAAAGGGCAAACAAAATAAATATATCTTTGGGAAATTTTCTCTGTGTTCATGGAGATCTCAAAAATTTTGGTCAACAAAATAGAGATAAGTCTATGACCACCACTGAAATTAATACATTTGGAATTTTTACAAATGAAAGAATGAAGTGGGTAACACATATGCAGATAGAGTTTTGTCCAGAGATTTATTCCAGAAATAATAGACTATAAGTTGGAAAATGTTTTCTAAGTACCTTTACAAATAGTGAGAAGTTGAAAGAGAATTAAGAAAATAATCTAGGTCCTAAGACATATTATGGAGCTACTTTTGACTTTTATAAAATGCCACCATTTTAGGCAAGTGCTATTTATCTAGTAATTAAGGCACCTAATAAACATATTTGAAAAAGGATAGTTTTGAGCTTCTTTATGTGATCTCTTCCCAGTTTCGTTATGGTGGGGATGGTTCTAAAGGACCAACTGTCTCTGCTCAGGAAGCACAGGCTCAGGCCATACTGCAGCAGGCTCGGGTAAGAGAGCAAAACATGCATTCCTGAACCTGATTGTGTGTGTGTGTGTGTGTGTGTGAGTATGTGTCAGTGTGTGTGTGTGTGTATTGTATATGGAATATAGATGGAACAAATGCTAAAATTGTATTTAGTTTTACAGTATTGATAATCAACTGAATATTAAGTAACTGACCCTTGTAGTAATTCTATATATAATTCAGGCTGTTTCCCACTTATAGCACCCAAAATTTGTATGTTTTTCTGACGAGTGGTACTTACATCCCTTATCTTGCACATGTTTTTTTCTCTGAGAGGTGTCAGTCTTTGTCTGATAGATATAATTAAGAGAATAAAGTTTGAAAGAACAAGTTCAACTTAACATCTTGATTATTTAAAATATCATAATCTAGAAAGTTAAGATTCTTGAAACTTATTATGTATAAAAAGGGCCGGTCAGTCTGTAATTTCAGTTAAAATCTTTATCGCCTAAAATATTTTTATAAAATCCATTCAGTGTTGATAGATATTCAGTTTAAAATCTGTTCTCAATTTAAAGCATTAACAATTTTTAGATTGATAAAATAGTTAATCTCATTTATATTTTTATCTGTCTTCATTGCAATTAAAATATACATGAAACAATAAAAAAAGAAGAACCAAGAAGGAATCAGAAAGCACGTATTTTTTTTCATAGTAATTTTTAAAGAAAGGAACAACATGCCGGGGATCTAGCTCAGTGACTCTTCGCCTTCCTGGCAAGCGCAAGGTCCTGAGTTTGATCCCCGGTACAAAAAAAAAAGGAACAACAGGATTTATGGTTGGTATGGATGTGGTTACCCACTTACTAATTAATATAAGACCCTTCTGTCATAATTTTTATTTATTATCATAAATATATAATGTGCAAAATATCTGAAAACATAAGTAAAAGCTGTAATTTACTTTCAATATTTATGTGTTTCCTAATCAACTAATTTGAAAAAATATTATTCATGACTACATAATATTTAAATAAAATAAAAATGTATAACATAATTTAGAAAATATTTAATAATTGATTTATGATTCCTATGGTTTAGCTTATAAATTGTATCATTTTGAAAAAATGTAAGATGATTATTTGAATGTAAATATTTTGAGGCTGATGAATTCCTCATTAATCCTCTTAACCTGTTTGAAAAATTGATTTGAAAAATTGGTGGCAAGCATTATAATTCAAATTTTTCAGATATTTAATCTCAAGGATTAAGAAGTATATTGTCAAAAAATCTCATGGTGAGTTAGAAGTGGAAATTTGGAGATCCTATTGTTTTCATCCCATGCACTATTCCAATATGATTTTGCATTTTTTCCATCACAGTATTATTTTGGTATGTTAGGATAAACTTAAATATTAATCTTTTGGATTCACTAATACTCAAAAATATCACACCATACTAATATAACATCTATCAGATTTTTAACTATTACGGTCAACATATTGTAGCTTTTTGAGTATGCTAATTACACCTGTCTAATATTCAGTGTGACAGAACTGCACACAATCAGTCCATTTTTCCAGATTATGCAAAGTTATTATTATGAAGTATTAAATTTGAGATTTAGTGAAAAAGTATATTATCATAATGCTTTCTGTCCAATTTATGCTTTGTGCACCCAGACTCTCATTATTGTATTTTTTCCTAAAGTAATGTTAGAAAAATTTTACTTAAAGTACCTCAAACTGTTCACTTTTAAGAATATTTTCAATGAGAATTGTGTTTGAACATTTAAGCAGAAAAGGTTATACATTATTCTGAAGAACATATCAGAATAGAAAATTATCAGATGTTAGATTTGTTCTAAATCTATTTTACCTTTTATTATTGATTAAATCCTAACAATATATGGTATAGATTCTCTATGTTTTAAAGTTTAAAAAGTGTCCTGTAATTACTTAGGTCTTTTGTCAACCTGGCAACTTGCCTTTCTTCAGTAACCTGGTACTGTTTCTAGCATGTTGCTATAATAGTTGTGTTGATTGTGTGCTGTATAAGCGAGTGGTGCAGATGGCCATTCCATTTCAAAATGCTCTCCCAGGAGAACTTTCTTGAACTGGATGTATTTCTTATTTTCTAGATTGCTCTGAGAGGCCCACCTGGCCCAATGGGTCTGACTGGAAGACCAGGTCCTGTGGTAGGTTGTTTCATCCAAAAACATAACATATGTTAAAATATTCTTACTAGTAGTCCCTTGCACCTTCTCTCAAGTCCTATTGATATCTGAGGTCAATGAAAATATTGTTCCTATAACTATTCATGCTTGACATTGCTTCCATTGAGAATCACTTTCAATTCAATTTTTTAAATCTATTTTGATAAAAAGGTTTTAGTTGAAGTTCATTATGTGAAGTATATAAAATAAAAATATAATTCACTCATATATGCAACTATTATTTTCTCAAATTATGTAATTTTTTGGCTTAGATTCAGTTAATAACATGCAATTTTCATTACATTTTTGAGATTTAATTTTAATTTTGGGATTAATTTTTAATTTTAAGATTAATTGTATATTAAGTAATTTTTCACAGATGTCTTGTATAAATGTCTCATTTAAAACTCTTGGTAGCAAACAAGATAATTGGTTTAAACTGAAGGTTGCCTCAAAATTCCATGAATTACTTTAGATAATAGAGAAATTATTTTCATATTTTAGACTCTTAGAAAATAACAATGTGATTTCTTTTTCTTCATAAGCATGCTAATAAACTAAAATATTTCAAATATGTTTTTCTAAAATATTTTCAGTTATTTTGAAATGTACTAAACTTCAGCAATGAAGCATTTTATAAACAACACAATACTTTTCAGATCAAGTTCTCTCAAAAAAGAACCAGTGTTTTCACTGATTTTAGAATTTATGAGAAAAATGTCTACTTTAAGAATTTGTTTTTTATTATAAAAATTATTTCTTCTATGCATTAGTATAATATCATATGCTTCCAGTATGCTTTCTCTCCCCCGACCCCCTGGAAATTGAACCCCGGACCTTGCTCCTGCCAGGCAGGCACAGTGCCACTGAGCTACATCCCTGGCCCTCAATATGCTTTCTTGAAGTAAAACTATTTATGGAATATATTAGTCTGAAAGTTAAAAATCTTATCTGTGTTCTTAGTTGACATTTATTAGCAAATTTTTTTAACTGAAATTAGAATCAAATACTTAGCCTTCTAATTAATTTATTTTATTGATTCCATGAAAATGATACATAGTTTTCCTCATGTTTTATGCAAGAGTTATGTGGCTTTCCATAAATTTATATTCCCCTCAATTCAATCTTGAAATGTCATTAATATTTTATGTATGTTGAAGTGTTATATATTCCGCAACAGGCACTCATGTGTAATATATGAGAATTCAAGTTATAGACATTTGAAAAATTATCATATTTATTTTGAATATTTTTATTGTTCTGCTTTTCAAAATACAATAAGGATTATGGAAGATTTTATGTAATTTAACAAAGGAAGAAACAAAAGTTAATTTGTCAGTGACTCAAATTTACATACTTGAGGAAAATATGTTAGTGTTTTCCAAACTTTGGTGCAGCTGAATTATCTGGGTATTTTATTAAATATAAAAATTCCAACATACTTAAACTTGGGACACTAATGGTGAAGTTTTAGAGTTGGAATTGCTGAATTGTATTTTTAATGAGTAGCCCAGTTTATTTTTATAGCCATACTTTCTTGGAAAATTCTGTCATATGCTCTGATTTACAGTCTAGAACCTCTCACACAGTATTATCCAACCAAATGTCATTATTTAATCATCTTGACAAATGCAAGCAAGTGGATACGTAGAGGGTGTGGGTAGTGATGAACAGAACCAATGGAAACTTGTTACATTAGCAGTTCTTGGCCAATCATTGAGGCTCAGCCATTTTTAATCATTATATATTGGCAAAGTGAAAACATTGACAACATTGTGGACATTCTTAATGTTGTAGCAAACATTCATTCACTTTATCTACTTATCTCTTATGGAAAGTTTTAGCTTACTTAAAGATTAAAAAATATATATGAAAATTTAAATTCAATTTAAACTCATTTAAATTTCACCATTTTCTATTATGCTTTGTTCAAAAATATTGTTATTAATCTTTCAAATATCTAGTAATTATGTAACTACAAAAATAGTTCATGCATTAGAGTTTAGAAAAAAATGTACATCAGATTTTAACATAAATATGGACAGTTTTTCAATGAAAAACTAATTTATAGAGATGTTGTTATTCAATTTTTCATGCAAAAATGGATATACTGTAAAATATACAGAAAACATTGAGAATGTGTTTCCCTATTCTATCAGTCAATTATTACGTGACAATTTTTAGAATAAGTGTTTTGGCAAGTAAAATACAATCTATTGACTACCTAGTGCTTATATACAAAGGATATAATACAGTCAATTACAAATTAACTTCTATTATTGTAGTCAATATAGTAATTAATAATTTGATTTAATGTTGAACTACAGATTTTCTTTTGCAAAAATTAAGCTGCAAATATTCTTAATCTGAACCTTGAAAGTCGTCATTATTTTCATTTTTAAGATTAGAAAATTTATACTACTTGATCTTTCATTTCCTGAGTCAAGTTAGTAGTTATTTTACTTTGGAACCACCAGGAGGCTCTGGAGAGCTAGTATTTTCTGATCTAGTATAATTTTAATCACTGTACTTTTATACAACATTCAATTTAACAGAATATATATTGATTTAAGTAAATCAGGAACTTCTTAAACACACAGAGTATACTTGTTCAGCATGAATTTAACTATAATCACCATATTCATTTTTAATGTGCTAAAGCATTTAGGGACCGTAAGTGGCCGAATACAAATTTTTAAAGCTCACAACTCCTTTATTGTGCAATTTAATACTTTTTCCTATTTAACATGAGAAGTTTTCATTGCAGTTTTTGAATTATGTAAATATTTGTAAGAAGTTTTTGTTATAATGAGTTCTCATGAGCAAAACAATCTGCGAAAAATATTTTGACGTTATTTCAGTAGTTATGATAAAAATAATATCTATTGTTGCCATTTCATAACTTTTGAGTTCCACATCTGAAAATACATGAATATAAAAGCAGTGATATTTTACCAAATCTGTTTTGTATAAATTGATTCAATGCATGTATAACTTTGAAAGTGTTTTTGTTCCAGGACTGTGAAACTGTGTTGCTCTAGTACCCAACACAGTGTAGTGGTACTCCTTTGCATCAGCATAAGTATTCTGATAGTACTCACATTAAAGAAAATTTTAATGTGATTCATGAGGTTGGCTTTTGGATAGATATTAGTGAAATATAAACCTTTAAATGCAGTTCACATGCTGAAATACATCAGTATGCTGAGAAGAGGTGCACTTCTAGAAAAAGACTTGAAATGCCTACTATATTAATTAATGGAATCGTACTAATTTGATTAAGCATGTTTACAATGTTTATTTCAAGTGAAAATATGACAAAAGCACTTTGGGAATTTCTGAATTAAGTGACTGATTTAGGCCTTCAATTTTTCTGTACAGGGAGGACCTGGGTCATCTGGGGCCAAAGGTGAGAGTGGTGATCCTGGTCCTCAGGTAAAAAAAAAATGTTATTTTCACTTATTTTATTATTATCCTTATTTTATCTATTAGTACAATTGAACTATCTACTATCTCCAGTATGTTACTTAAAGCTTACATTACCTCTTCTTTTAATTTTTAAATTTTTTAATTAACTAAATGTCTCCAAGAGTCATTTCTGGAAGCAAGTATTACCCTATAATACTAAAGCCAGAAAAGAATCCAAGCAAAAGAGAGAACTACAGGCCAATCTCTCTAATGAATATAGATGTAAAATCCTCAGTAAGATACTGGCAAACAGAATGCAGCAGATCATCAAGAAGATTACACACCATGACCAAGTAGGATTCATCTCAGGGATTCAGGGATGGTTCAGCATATGCAAATAAATAAATGTACTATACCATATCAACAGAGCCAAAGACAAAATTCATGTGATCCTTTCAATAGATACAGAGAAAACATTTGACAAAGTCCAACACCCATTCATCATAAAAACTCTACAGAGAATTGGAATAGATGTTTTTTTTTCTAAATCTGTAAAAGCCATCTATGATAAACCAACAGTCAACATCATAGTGAATGGTCAAAAACTGAAAGCTTCTTTTGTAAAATCAGAAACAAGACAAAGATGTCCACTATCACCACTCCTATTCAGTATAGTCCTAGAAACATTAGCCAGAGCAATTAGACAAGAGAAAGAAATAAAAGGTATAAAGGTAGGAAAGAAAGAAATTTAATTATCATTATTTACAGATAATACTCTTCATAGAAGATCTCATAAACACCAGCAAAAGACTTCTAGATTTAATAACCAAATTCAGTAGCATAGCTGGATACAAGATCAACACTCAGAAATCAATAGCATTCCTGTACACAAATAACAAATTCACTGAGGGAGAAATTAGGGAAACCACATCTTTCACAAAAGCATTGAAAAAAATAAGATATGTAGGAATCAGTCTAACAAAGGAAGTAAAAGATTTTTACATTGAAAACTACAGTACTCTGAAAAAGGATATCTAAGAGGATATCACAAAATGGAAAGATATCCCTTGCTCTTGGGTAGGAAGAACCAGAATAGTGGAAATGGCCGTATTTCCAAAATTGTTACACAGATTTAATGCAATCATTATCAAAACACCAATAGCATACCTCACAGAATTAGGGAAAACAATCCCAAAATTCATTTGGAACAAGAATAGACCTAGAATAGCAAAGGGAAAGCAACAAGGGCAAGGCAGGGAGCATCATAATCACTGATTTGAAATTATACAACAAAGCTACTGTGATTAAAACAGGATAGTACTGGCAAAAAAAAAAAAAAAACCAAACCAAACCAAAACAAAACAAAAACCCCTGAGGATCAATGGAACAGATGAGAAGATGCAAAAACAATTCCAAACACACTCAGTCACCTTATCTTTGATAATGGGGCTAAACATCTTCACTGGAAGAAAGATAGCCTCTTTAATAAATGAAGCTGGAAAAACTGGCTTTCCACATGCCAAAGACTAAAATTACATCACCTCTTTTAGTTGAAAAGTCCAGAGTGACTACTTGAGTCTCAGTAACTTTGTTAATTTCACAATATTTAAATTGTGGCTGGAAACAGACTTGAAAATAATACCTATGGTATATTCTCCATCAACTTTTTATTTGTTGGAATTCTATGCAAATTATATATTATATAACTTTTTTTTAAATTTTAAAGCTTTATGAGAGTAGCTTTTTAACATATCCTGATGCCTCTGAGATTCAACACACTTGAGTGCATCAACATTGCATGCCTTTAGTTGCTAATCAGTATTCCATTGTGTGGATGCAACATAGTTTATTTTAAAATGAGAAAAAAATCCAAACAAAACTGATAAAAGATATTTGGTTGACTCAAAAATGACAGCCTTCTTATTCATGTTTGTTAACATTTGCCATAAAAAGATGGAAAATATTTGTAGCTTAACTGAGAATTGTGTGAAAATATTAAAACACACTACATGTACTTCTAGGAATTTATTCATCTGTAGTTTGTAAATTTTTTAAATCAAACTCTTCCCTTTACAAAACATATGAATTTGAAAATACACTATAGCAGTGTTTGTAGATTTTGCATTTTTCTTTGATTGCCTAAAGCCAAAGACAGAGATGTGCTATCAGAGGAAAGATCATTTATTATTGCTACTTGCCTTCCATCTGTGTCCAGGCTATAGTATTTCCACGGCAACATTTTTTTTTTTAAAAACTATATTCTTTACCTCTAATTGCTACATAATCTTACCTTTGTATTTTAGTATGAATATGTTACAGTGATAGAAAAAATTATTTGTAATTTCAAATGTGGATCTCATTTTTTACCACATTCATGATATACATATTATTTAAATCAATGTTAAGAAAGAATAGATATAAAGGTCTATATTATATTTGTGCTGCAACTAGATTTGGTCAGTTATAAGATTTATGTATAGATAATATATAGATGGATAGAGATGGAGATATAACATTGCATTGTACTGCTACTAAATACAATGAGTACGTTGAGTCTTTTTAATGTTTAATCTGGTTTGGCATAGTACTGGTAAATAGTGGTCCTCCTGCATTTTATGTATGGGTATATGGTTGATGAAATACCAATATGTACCAGATACTACAGTAAGTTGAAACATATTTGGTTGTAAACTTTAGCAGTTTACAATCTAATAGGAGATTCAACTATAAAAATGGAAGTAACAATCCAGGATATCTAGGATGGGACTCTAAAAAGTGAAGCAAAAGAGCTTGGAAAGAGAAATGTGACAGATAGTTAAGAATAGGTTCAGTCAATGGAAATGTAAAGCCCATGGTTTTGGGAATAAAACAAGTAATTAAGAGCATTGTTAAAGTTTAAAATATTCCATTATATTTCTTTTGTTTAAGTTACATTGCATGCCTACCTGTGAATTCAATAAATAATATGATTTTTTAATGTAAGAAGACATTTAAAACATTGATTCCCTTGTCTTCTGATTTATCTAAATTTTTATATAGAAATAAACTCATTGTGTTTAAATTTGCAAGTAAATCTAAGAGGGTAACAGTTTCTAATGCCATTTTATTGATGTTATTGAGTTTATGACCAAACATTCTACAATATGATATGATTGTGATGTTTTGCTGTAGGGCCCTCGAGGTGTACAAGGTCCTCCTGGTCCAACAGGAAAACCTGGAAAAAGGGTATGGCGGATTCTCATTGTGTGTTTTGAGGTCCATCTACAATGATCAGTTAGTTTGCTTTCTTCTGCTTTCCATTGGTAGGAAACCCTTTACCTTAATTCTGTTCTTGGCCTTGTCAGGGTCGTCCAGGTGCAGATGGAGGAAGAGGAATGCCCGGAGAGCCCGGATCAAAGGTCAGGAGCTAGATACTTGTATATTCAGCTCTCATGTGTCATTTCATCCTGGAATTTTGAATTTTAAAATAAAATTTTGGGGTATGGAATGATATTGGCATTCAAATTACAATGCAGATCTAATTAGAAATGTGATGATTGTAATGATTATGATTTTACAGGGAGATCGAGGGTTTGATGGACTTCCTGGTCTACCGGGTGACAAAGGTCACAGGGTAAGTTACATCTGCTACTTTTTATTAAAGGACAATAGAAACATTATGCAATATTTTAGTATTGGTGCACTTTAATAAATCTGAAAAAGTTAATTCAAATACTTGTAAATCCATTCATTAATTTATTTCACCTAGTAGATATTTGAAGAAACGTAGATAAAATTATGTAGCATCAATTGTTTTTAGAGATACTAAGGCTCCTGCATGCAAACATAAATTGAGGCACCATCTAATTTTTGATAATTGCCTCAGTTTTCTGCTTTCATTTTGTCTGTGGAAATATAATCATAAGAGGACATCCATAGGCTGTCTTTCATTAACACAATAATTTACTGGCAATATAATATTTTTTAATGATATTAGCTTTCATTCCAAGCAAGAGCTCATAATTTGCTAATGCTGAAAAACCTACCATACTAAATAGAAATCCAATTGAAATTTTAGTGGGGAAATTAAATGAACAGGCAGATTCTCAAAAAAAAAAAAAAAAAAAAGATAAACTTTGAATATATCCATCATTCTTCACCAGAATGAAGAAAATAGAGAATAAAGATAGATAATCTTTAGGCAAACTGGAGAAGGAGCTGTGGAAAAGAAAGTAAAAGAAATGAGAACCTTCCTGATGTCTAATACAGTATCTAGTATGTGTCTAATATATGTGATGATAAATATATGATTGTGTTTTTTTAATAAGAAAAGGCAAAAATCCTTTAGTATTCTGGAACTGTTCTGATTTTAAAAAACAAAATATTTAGAGGTAGAAAATATTTAGCTAACAGCACCAAAGTGTATCCATGCTTGAGACCATAGCCAAATAATTTTTAACTTCATCTTATAATAATTAAATGTCTGAACATTATTTTGGGTAATTATTTTACATAAAATTTTTGTATTGAATTTTGAGAAAACATTTCTTTCTAACATACTGACATGGAAAACTAGATAGAGTTGAAAAATTATGATTTATCTCTGAAGTGCTAGATGATAAAGCCCAAGTTGTCCTTGTAAAATGCCCATTTGTATTTGATTAAGCTGTTTCCCTGAAAGGCTTGTAAACATTTTGCTTGTTTCATTTCTAATTATGTTATTCTTTATCCATTAGGGTGAAAGAGGCCCTCAAGGTCCTCCTGGTTCTCCTGGAGATGATGGAATGAGGGTATATTAACAGTTCATTTCCTTAAGATGATTATAGAATTAAATCATAGGAGGACAAAATCATGTTGAAATGATGAAATGTCTGATCACCCTGCCCTCTATTCATCAATGACAGGGAGAAGATGGAGAAATAGGGCCAAGGGGTCTTCCAGGTGAAGCGGTAAGCAGTGTTTTCTTTCTTTTCAAATAATAGTGTTCGTACTTTGATGAGCAGTGACTGATGTCACACATGTAAAGGCAATGATAAACCCAATAGATAGTGCAGTCTTTTCTAAGCTTACGCAGTCATTGTCCAGCTAGGAGAATAAGAAAAGGATATATAGGGATCTTCTTTTGTTATAAAGAATATCCAAGACATTTGAGAGAAAAAAAATGTGGAAAATAACATATTACCTGTCAAAAATTTGCCCATTTTTTCCTCCGTGTGCTTTCTTTTTCCTCATTTGAATGCTATCAGGAGATCCAGATTCTATTTATGTACTTAGTATTAGTTACTTATTATCAGGAGAATCAACAGAAGGAGGGGCATGGTATATAACATATATAAAGATTTTATCATTTTTCCATCAAATACTAATTATCAGTAAATTAAACTGGGTAGGTTTACTCAAATGAAGCTCACAAGAAGACTAGAATAGAAAAAGCCCTCCTAAACTCCCAGTCTTAATTTGCTCTAGGTTGGAGGCTGTCAAGTCAGTTGTGGTCAAGGAAGTGGAAAGGGAGAGAGAAGAGCAGAAATTGAGTTTGAATAGTAATACATGCAGAAATCTTTTGGCAAAGCTTGGTGACAGATGCATGTATTCCCAGCACTCTGGGAGACTAAGGCAGGACAATTGAAAGTTCAAGCCTAGCCAGGGCAACTGAGAGACACAGGGAAACCTTTTCTCAAACATAAATAAACAAACAAACAAACAAACAAATAAATAAATAAAAATAATAAATAAAAAAGGGCTGGGAATATAGTTCAGTGCAAAGCTCCTTAGTTCAATCCCTGTATCCTTCTTTTCCCTAAAAAGTTTCTGTTAAAAGTAGTTTCTTTTCATTTGCTTTAATTATTGGTAATGTTTGAAATTCATAATGATTACTTTCTTTGTGAGGACTTGGTACATGTACATAACACACTTACTTTTTCATCCCCTTCCTTTTCCTTTCCTTTCTTTCTCTCTTCCTTTTGTCTCTTCCATTCCCTTTTGTAAAAGAGTTATCTCCCTATTTCCCATTATTATTTATTGTGCTCTTTATATTTTGCATTTCTTATATAAGAGAAACCATATGATAGACTGTCTGTCTGATTTATTTCACTTAACATTATGATCTCGAGGTGAGTCCATTTTTCTACAAATGACTCAAGTTTGTCATTCTGTATGGTAGAGTTGTACTCCATTGTGTATAAATTTCACATTTTCTTTATCCCCTCCTCTGTTGATGGACATATAGACCACTTCCAAGATTTAGCTCTTATTTATGCAGCTATAAACATGGGTGTGTGGGTGTATCACTGTAATATGATGTGATTAACTCTCCAGGAAATTACCTAGAAGAGGAATACCTGGGTTAATTGGAATCTCTAGTTGAGTTTTTTTGAGGAATATCCATGTTTATTTCCATAACGGAAATGTTAACATTTGTACCAACAATGTAGAAGGGTTCCTTTTTCCCTTGAAGCTTTGTCAGCATTTATGTTGTTTGACTTCTTCATGATTCATTCTTTCTGGGACAACATGGAATTTCAATGTTCCTTTAATTTGAGTTTCTCTATTGGCCAGAGATGTTGAACATTTTCTCATGTACTTATTGGCTTTTTGTACTTCTTCTAAGAAGTCTTTATTCATTTCAGTTACCCATATTTTGCCTGAATCTTTATTGGGGGGATCTAATTTTTTTGAGTTCTTTGTATATGTTAGATATTAGTCTTCTGTCCAAGAAATAGCTAGCAGACATAACTCAATGGAACATGAAGGATGCAGAAACAACTCCAAGTGCATTCAGCTATCTGATCTTTAACAGAAGGGACCAAAAAAAATGCTGGGGAAAAGGTAGCCACTTTACCAAATAATGCCTGGAAAACTGGCTGACCATGTGCAAAAAATTAAATCTAGACCCGTATTTCTCATCGTGTGCTAAACTAAAATCAAAATGGATAAAAATCTAAATATTGAAACCACACTTACCTGTGGGAAGAGAAACTAGATAATTCTTATATTGCAGCTGTAGGCAAGGACTTTCCTTTTCCCTCAATTGTACAAGAAATAGTACTAAGAATCATCAAATTAAAAAGTTTCTGCACAGCAAAGGAAACATACAACAGAGTGAAGAGACAACCAATAGAAGTGGGGAAAAAATTGCCAGCTATTCCTCAGACAGAGGACTAATGTCTAAAAACAGTTTCCATAATCTTCATGTATAGTTATCTAGCTGCTTGTTTCTTTCTCTTAATAGTCTTCCAAATAAAATATAAATGAGAATGAGGGCTCTTCTGTTTGTACAGTCTATCTGATTGCATAGTAAGATTCAGTGTTGCCATTCAAATCCAACAAAAAGTGCCTTATTAAAAATATTAAACTATTTTCTCTCTTTAAAAATTCCCGAGTGATTCATATGGAAATTTATAGAATCAAAGTTACGTAGTTTCTCTATGAAAGACTTTTATCTATTCAGGGTTTCAGATTAGTATAACACTAGATATTTAAGTTCCATACAAATGATATTTAAATATCACTTTTAGCGTATGAAGAGAAGATGTGCAAATATTTTGCCCTAAGTAATATATTCAGATTTTTTCAAAGGAAGAAGCAAGTTTTGAAGGCATTTCTTATGACAACATGCATTTGCTTTGTTTCCCTCTTAGGGCCCACGAGGATTGCTGGGACCACGAGGAACTCCTGGACCTCCCGGACAGCCTGTATGTATTGCTGGGAGCATTCTGGATTTTCTAGGGAAAGCTTGTTGCCAAACTTTTAAAAACTGACAAGCCATTAAAAAAATCCTTTTAGTAGAGAGCCAAGCACTGAACATTTTGTTATGTTTAATTCGAAGGATGCTGCCTATCAGTTTAACTGATCATGCCCTTCCTGGTATTTTCCTTTTCTTCCTTTTATTTTATTTGTCTTGTGGGTTTTATGATGAAACCTATCACCATGTGAAAAGATGCTAGATTATCTCCAATCAGGACATAGATAGGATAGTATAGGCATGCCTCATTTTCATTAACTCTAAATCCCCATTTTAATTTAACCTTAAAAAGATTTTCAGTCATGTTGGGCAAGTATATGTCATGTTATTAGAGTAGGATTTTTGATTTTTTTTTTTTAGTGTTTAAAATTTTAAACAAACATAACATTTTTTTCTCCATGTAAGGGCATCGCAGGTGTAGATGGCCCCCCTGGACCGAAAGGGAATATGGTATGTAGCAAACATTCTAAATTCATTTCTGTAGTCTGAACACTAACATTTGTGCAGTTAAACTTAAAATGAACATTTATATGACAGTTTGCTAAATACAGTAGCAACTGCTAGCATTAATATTTCTAGACTCTCTTGATAGGAAACTAAAGTTGGGGCTATTTTTCAGATGAGAAGAGAAAAACTATGTTGTACAAATAGCTATATTAAGGGCTTTCTATTTTCTGATGCAGGGTCCCCAAGGGGAGCCTGGACCTCCAGGTCAGCAAGGAAATCCAGGACCTCAAGTAAGTCTAAGCAGTTACAGCTCCTTTGAGGTAATGGGTAAAATAGTATTATTTTTTTTCTGCACAAAAATCAACAGTCTCAAAATTTTTTAAGTAGGGCTAAATATGTTGAAAATGTTAATGTTGAAATATTTTTCTTCTTATCTTTAATTTGAGCAAACTTGCAGAGGCTCCATTTCCATGAAAAAAATCAGTCATTCAGCATTCAGAAAATGCAGAATGAATCCCAACACCTGCAGGAGGGTACTGAATAGGATTGCAGTACAGTCTGCCTGCAAATAAAGTAGTTTGTGTAAAACTCCTCATAGAATTCCAAAAGTTTCCAGATAATGGAAGGATTCTATATACTTTTACATAGATGTCCAAAGCTCATTCTATGTGCAATCAAGGCTTCATAATTTACTTTTCAGAAAGTGTATTCTTGTGATTCATAACATGAAATAAATTCTTTTAAAATAGGGTCTTCCTGGTCCACAAGGTCCAATTGGTCCTCCTGGTGAAAAAGTAAGTTACTCTGTTATTGTAATAATCTCTGGTAAACAGGTATGAGGTTAACAATATGAGGGAGGTATAAGGGCTGTCTTCTGCTTTTGATACATACTTGGATAGCACAGAACATAAGAAATTATTCTGAATTTAAACTTCGACAATACAGTGTGAATAGAATTTATTAATATATATTTAAAATATGAATGATAAAATTTTTGCATAGTTACCATTTAGACAGCTTCCAAATATGACATTCTAAGCTATATTAATTTCAGAAACCTACTGATATGAGTGACTATTTTCTCTTTATTTTGGCTCTCCTTTCTTTCTTATTACTTAAAAAATATGACTGTGGCAAAGGATTTATAGCATGATCTGACTAAGGGTTAATTGTGAACCAGTTTTCATATATAAATTTTCATTTATTCATATATATATCATACAATGACTCAATGTCTGGATCAAAACAAAAATAAATCTTTAATTAGAGAGATATCTTTTTTTTTAATCTCTGCCAGGTTCCCTGAGAGTAGTATTTCCTGCTCACTGTAGTTACTGTGCAATTGTTGGCTGGCTCTTTGTAAAATCTTTTTCTTCTTTTTGTGGATTTCTATGAACATTTCAACTTAAAAAATAAAACACCATTATTGAAGTATGATCTCAATACCTCCAAAGTTCCATGTTTTAAGTGTACATGTAAATTCAGAGTAGTGCCACAACCTAACTTTTAGATAACTTATATCACTCTGGAAAGAATCCTGTGTCACTTACAGTCCCTGATTCCAACCCCAGACCTAGACAAGAACTACTTTGCTTTCTGTCAGTGTAGATTTGCTTTTTCTGAATATTTCATATAAATAAAATGCACAAATAAATTTAATATGTGGCTTGAATCACATGACAGAATGCAATACAGGACCTTTATGTCTAGCTTCTTTTATTTGTTATAATGCTTTTGAAATTTATCCATGTTACAGCATATATTGGTACTTTGATCCTTTTTTTTTCTTTGATCCTTTTTTATTGCCAGATAGTATTACATTCTAAGTTCTGTTTATCTAGCAGTTGATGGTCATATGGGTAGTTTACATACAATTTTATCTTTTATCCATAAATTAATGCGGGTGAAAATATTTACATGCCAATCTTTGCACAGATTTGTTTTCATTTGATTTTGCTAAATACTTAAAAGTGCTCATTCTTATACAAAGCATGTTTGAGATTTTAAGAGACTCCCAAACTGTTTTCCAAAGTGGTTTTATTATGTTTTCCTTTTCAACCAACAATATGTGAGTATATTAGATTCTCCACAGCCTAATAAATACTTGATATTATCTTTCTATATTATGCCCACATGGTGTGAAATAGTATATCATTGTGGCTTTAACTGCATCTCTCTAACCTTTAGTGATGTTTAGTACCTTTTCTTATGATCACTGGCCATTTTTATAACATTTTGTTAAAATACCTCTTTAAATTCCCAGATAATGTTCTAATTAGATTATTTATCTAATTACTGAGTTGTGAGAGTTAACATGTCTCATTTAAATGATCATTGAAATATTTTATTTTCTAGGATGTTTTCTGTACTGTCTCAGTATAGAATCATTCTTAGAAAATGTCCTATGAATTCAAGGTTCTGAAAGTGATTTTAAATCTGGAAATTATATTCTGGCCTACTGTTATATTTTATATTATCTTATAATCATACTGTATTTATTATAAATTGCACTTGAATCATGTACCTACTAAATACTGTATTCTACTATGATTTTTGTCATATTCACACTGGATTGTTAAAAGGCATATGCTTTTAGGGAAACTTGACATATCCATAATTTCCTTATTGAGCTAAAGATAACATAAAATTTGGTTCATACTACTTTTGGTAGTAAGAAGAGAATTGTCTTAAGTACATACTTCTTTGTTCTCTCATCTGAACATGTTCAATTTGTAAATTGAGAGATAATCTTTTCCATCAAAAAGAGACAAGAACTCAAGAATATGAAGGATATATATTTTACTTACATGGTATCTATCGTATATATTTTGTATTGTATTTACATCAAAAAGTAGACTCTTATTTTTAATTTTTTATAATATATTATGATCTGTTTACTCTGGATCAAGAGCTTTGTTTTCCACAACTTAGTGAATAGTAATTCTTAACTGTTACCCAGTGGAATCTAACATTTACATGTAATTTAATTAATGTAGTGTACCTTTAATTTTTAAGAATTTATATATATTTATATTAAGTTTGTGTAATCTATGTTTTTATTATGTCTGTGATAAAATATCTCATAAAGTTTAAGTTAGAGAATCAAAATTGGTAAGGCAAATATATTGTGTTTTTTTGACATTGTTAACAAATACATTGAATGCTTCATGTGATTTATGAGTTTAGCATTCATATCATTTATATAAAATAGTAGGACACAAAATAATATTCATTAGCAGGACTTGTTTGTGGATCTGATTCATTCAGATTGCAACTCTGTCGCATATTAACACATGATACTATTTCATGGAATTCATTGAGAAAAGTGGAAAATGCATATAAATTACTTAACATAGTGTACAGAAGCACTCCATAAGTTTTTACTATTTTATTAAAATCTAAGAAATATGATATTCATTCATGTTTACTGCTACACCACTAAAGAAATAGCAAGCTATTTAAAATGCAGGAGAAACATTCTGCTGTCATAGAATTCATATTTTAAAGAGATGAATTGATTTCAATTTGATTAAAAATTCATCTTATAGTACAAGAGTTCTAATATTTCTTGTTTACTTTCAAATATATACCAACATAAAATCCATGTATTATTGCTCACCAACCCATTGTCATAGAAATATTACATCTGCGGATGATAGTAATTAATGGGATACCTTTGTGTTTATGTTCTGAAGAAATGAGAATGACAGTAAAAGGTAATTTAAATGATTGGCAAAATGCTACCATTTAAATTAGCAATAATTATTACATAATGTTAAATTACTAGATTGAATATGAGCTTGTAGATTGGTGAAGAAGATTGAAAATTTTAAATCTTTTAAATGAGATTTAATTCATTTCAGTTATAAAGTCTAATTTTTCAATTCAAAGATTCATTTTAATTTTTGTGGCATGCTCATTTAACTGATATTTTCCTGTAAACCTCTGCAATATAAGTCAACATGAATACAATGATTATACTAAATACTCTCTAAGAATAGAAAAATGTACAACTGTGCTTTACATTTAGAGTTCCTGTTATATCTCTGCCCTTTCAATTGTTTTTAAGTCTTGGCTAAAAAATAGACCAATAGACAGCTGTACCTGGGGACTTGAGACAGTTAATATTCTCAGCAAAATTTCTGGTCTTCTTCCAAGAAAAGGATATAATTCTTGTGATGCTGATTCTTGGCATCCAAACTTAGCAATGGTCAAATTTAATGAAATTTGAATCCCTCTGTGGATATACACAGATTAGTGATCTGTTGAATAAAGTTACCTTTTTGTTGTTTTTTAGTTGCCTATTGGTTTATGTACTTTCAAACCGCAAAATAGATTGATGTTTCTTCATATCCTATGAATAACTATAAAAATAACATATTTTTCAAATATCTTAATAATTACTGGCATTTCTCATCATTACTATGGAATTATAGTCAGGTGTCAAGGTTTTAACTGTTCTGTGAAATGTATCATTGGTCAGTTTCAACTTAATGCCAACAGCACAGCAGGTACTTGTGCAAACCTAGATGCACTAGGTCAGTCACTTGATGTCGCCTGTTGTTGTAATCAAGAAGCATGGCAAATCGAAGATGTGTGAGGCTGCTGCCAGCACAGTACAGTATAGCATATTCTTTCTCTCTTTTTCTTTCCCTCTTCTCCCTCTTTCCATTCCTTTCCCTCTCCCTTTCCTCTTCTCCTCTTCCTGCTCCCCCTTTCTTTCCTCCTCCCCTTCCCCTCCCCATCCCCTTCTTCTCCAAATTCAGAGCGCTAAACTTAGGCCACACTCAGATCAGCAAATTGTTTTGTGGTAGATTTTTTTTTTTTTTGGTATATATAGAAAGAGTATACTTTAATGATAAAAAGTATAATATAGTGAACACATAAACCAGCAATATGGCCACTTTTATCATTATTAAGAATTATACTGTGTCTGTAACTATATCTACAATATTTTGATCCCTCTGACAGCATATTTGTTTAACATCACCACAAACATGAATAATGAGTTACATTATGACATTACAATGGTTTTGGTGTCACTAAGTGATAGGAAATTTTTAGCTGCTCTGACTAGTACAGTTCTCTAGGACTCATGACTGCATTTGAATTGACACATTTTAACATTGCTGATGAAAATATCTAATGTCCATCCCTTCAATACTATAAGCCAGTAGTTTTTTAATCTTTGTTTTCCTTTTTATTCTCTAAGATATTGTTTATTGGGGCATTGAAAAACTAATTTATTAAGTTATAAAGGATACATTTAGGACCACCAACAGGATAAAAACTAGCATATTTTTCATATCTGTTAAATGTATTTTTCATTCTTCTTTATATACCATTTCTTTCACATGAAATGTTAAAAAGTTATTTAAATGTTTATTACATGTATAGAAGCATTGCTTCATTCTAAAAATGTCAGTAGTGTATTTCTATGTACAAAGTCATTATTTTCACTTTTTAAAATAAAATATTTCCTACCTTATTTCATCAGGGACCACAAGGAAAACCAGGTCTTGCTGGGCTTCCTGGTGCTGATGGGCCTCCTGTAAGTAATAGTTACATAATAATTAAAATTTCTATATTATTTTTAAAAACAGATTTTACATGTGTTGTAGGAATATATGCAGTCAGTAATAAAATTAAATGGAAGAAACATTTAAACATTGATCTCTCTCAAACACCATTTCTCAACAGGTCACTTCTATATTGCAGTAGCTTTCTTGAGCTCACAATGGCCTCTAGATGAACTCATCCTGGCTTTGCCCACCAGAGCATCCCAGAATCCACTATTTTCTTACTTCCTTATGAGCCCTTAGCTCTGCTAAGAAAGATCCACTCATATTTTCCTTGGCAAACTTGAAGTTTTACATGATTTTTACTTTTCCCTGTGTCTCTCTGTTTTCAGAGCATTTATCCATCTTACTCTCTTTTTTCATTTCTAAGAGTCTCAGACAGTTTCACAACAATCATACATATTCTCAATTTCTCTGAAAATTCTTCAAGATTTAGAAATTTCCTCTTTCTCTAGGAATATAGCAATATTATTTTCCAGCACATAGTAACAAATACTATAAATCTATGTGTACTTTTATTATTCTAAAATTATTGTTATTTATGAATTTTTCAATTCAAACTACTCAGATTTATGAGAGCCAGGATATGAGATTTCTTATCTTGTCTCTACTAAATCTCAATAACTTTATTATTAATACTGTTAGTGTGTATGATCTTGCTGTTTTCGGATTTCTCATTTACATGTTTTTGTTACCTTTTCAAGATGCATGCATCCTACTTTGATTGATACAAAAACACAAATGAACATATATTTATTGAGAATGGGGCTAAATTATTAATAAACAATATGCATTGTTTTACATGATTTTCCTGAATTCTTTGAAGGATAACAAATATTTAAAGAAGAAACAAACCTTATTATGTTTCTTTCTAAATGCCACAGTTTCCAGTATTATTTAAAGGTATAAATGTTGAAGAAAAAGTATACAGTATTTGTTGAAAAATATATAAGATCTTAATAGATTTAAATTGAAGGAAATAATTTCCTAGTATTACAAGTTACCAATGATATTGAATTTTAACAGTATACATTTCTACTAAATACAGGGTCACCCTGGAAAAGAAGGCCAGTCTGGAGAAAAGGGTGCTCTGGTAGGTTGCATAGTATCTATTTAAATGTCCTGTCAGCTTATAAGTAAGAAAAATATACTCTAATTGGCTATCTTTATAATATAAATATATATATGTATTTCCTATGTTCACAATGAGATATGAATATTAGAAACTGCAAGAGAATATTTTATCTCTGTATGTTTTTACTTTCTGAAGAATTACTTTCTAATATTTTAATGTAAATTATGCTGCAAAAATTATTTTTGGTATAATAAACCAGCATGGGTTAGATAGACAACTTTTAATTTTATATTGTTAAACTTACAAAGTAGATTGTATTTTCTTTTTTCTTTTCTTTTTTTTTTTTTTTTTGGTACTGGGGATCGAACTTGGGACCTTGTGCTTATGAGGTAGGCTGCAGAACCACTGAGCTAAATAGCCAGCCCTGTATTTTCTGTTTTTTAATAAATATTCTCATAGTCAAGAGTACATCCATGTTCTGCATAAATAGTATGAATTGAATAAATGATCATAATTATAATAATGCAACTGTCAAAAATTACTGAAAATCATTAAAGTGTTTCTGTAACCCCTATTTTATCTCATTACTTCCTGGTAACTTTTAACTAAGAGAATATTTTATTTTTAATAACAATGATTAGAAAAATATCTAAATAAAATTTTTAAAAACTTTGTCCAATATACGTACTATATTGGATAACAGTAGCAAAGATAGAAACACTTGTGTTTTGAGTTGTTAAAATAGCATTAAAATTCTCAGCATTAGTGTAGAAATGTTATGTTTTATATGTTCTTTCTTTTACATGTACTAGAGAAGTGAAACCAACTGTGGAAAATGTATAATTTGGATCATAATCTTCATGATAGGAATGCTGCAAATGAATATAACTTTTTAATTTGAACTCAGTTCTGCTGGTTAACCTGTAAATATCTACTGTAGACACTAGGCCCAAAGAACTTTTTCAAGTTAAAAAGTTTGATATTAATTATCTGATTAGCCACATTATTTTACTAACTTAATAATTATATCCAGCTTAGCTATTGTATTTGCCTTCTGTTGCTAGCACAAATTACTTGGGCTGAGTAGTTCATAAAAATAGGTTTATTTAATTCATATTTTGAGACTTCAAGACTTAGGATTGAGGGACCTCTGGTGGTCAATTTGACCTCTGGTGTAGGCTCCTTTGATTGTGTGACTACATGTCAGTTGGCCTCTGTGGAGAGTGTGTACAACAGGGAGAAATCAAGAGATAAGACAGGACTGGACCTGGCTTTCTCATTTATAATAATCTGTGTTGACAGGAATTAACCAGGGTCCCTTAAGAAATACATGAATCCCTTCAGCAGGCAGAACTATGTTAACACCTGCCAGTGACCTTAGCCCCTCTCATGGGCATCCTCCTCTTAAATGTTCCAACATCACCACACTGGAGATCAACCTTCTACCACTCGAGCAGTTGCAAACCTCATGCAAACCATAAGAATTAACTCATTTTTACCATGAATATACATGAATTTAGAATCATTAGTGCTAATCACATTGTTAATCATATCTAACACTTAAAAATAAACTCTCCCCAAATCTTTACCAAATATTAATATTAAAAATTTTTGAAGTTGTTAAGCAAAATTATAGAATGTAAAAGAGTAATGTTTTCAATGTATTAATTGTTTAAATTGCAATCAATTTTTTGCAGGGTCCTCTTGGTCCACAGGGTCCTATTGGCTACCCTGGTCCCCGAGGAGTAAAGGTAAATGTTAAATTGTTTACATATTATTTCATTTCAATGTGAAATGTAATCAGTTAATACTTTTAATTTATTTCATAGGGAGCAGATGGTGTCAGGGGTCTCAAAGGATCAAAAGGTGAAAAGGTAAAATATAATTAATAGTTGATTTTAATTTCTATATATCTTGTATATAAATTTGAATTTCATCAGAATATATTTTATTGCTCAGATTATTGTGTAATTACTTACACACTAACCAATGTGAGTTTAATTTTGTACCCTATCTCCATGAAATGTTTTAAAAAGTAGTGTTTTGTATCCTAAGATGAGGGCTAAATTATAGAACAGAAGCAAATGCATGTCACAAACAGAGTTAGTACTGCATCCCTTTTCTCTTTATTCATCATGTGTTTAGCTTTGTACACAATCAGGTTACTACAGGGCTGGACAATATCTTTATATGCATATGTATTCCTTGTTCCTCTGCTAGAATTCCCAAAATTAATACAGAAAATGTGTATTCTTTTTTCCCCTACTAAAATTCCCAAAATTCTTAAAGTGAAATAAATGTAAAGTAGAACATAAGTTAGAAATATCATAAATCAACTAGGATAAAGAAAGCTGATATATCTGATGCTATTGAAAGCACAATTATTAATTAAAGAAATGAAAATAAAACTAGGCAGAGGTAGAAGAAAGTATCTCAAACTATATATGAATGTGGCATTTTTATAAATCATTTATAGATTAGCTGGCTTTGGCTGAATAGAAAGAAATTGAGATTGTTTTTACAGGTAAATGTTTAATATGAATGTAGAGTCCCAAATCTTTCAAAGATTACTTTGAAATTCAAAAGAAATTTCATTACACAAAATTGGTAATGGACTCTTACTATAAAATTACATAAAATTAAAAACAACACATAGGTTTATAGTATGACATATTGATGGAGTTAGTAACATAAACTGTGGTAACTTTATTTGTGGTATTAATATTTGTACTAATTTAAAAGATAATCATTTATTTTCATCATAATATTACTATCAATAAGCCTTTGAGTTAAGATGGAGTGCAATATTCTTAAACTAAACTTGGCAACTGTGTAATTACCTTTCTCTCTAGGGAGAGGGTAATAAACACAACCATTAATAAAAAATTAAGTGGTCATTTTCAACTCATAAGCCTCAGCTATCGATAGCCTCAGTTGCATCCTCTACAGAAAGAATTCTGCTCCTTTCAAGACACTTTACTAGTACTAGAATGTTCAAAATGCGCTTTTCTCCAGAGGAAAACTTCTGTTCCTGTCAGAATTCTTTGAATTAATTAACAAAACTGGTTTGGATTACATTTTCAGTATGTTTTATGTCCTTAATTGCCTAGTATTTGGTATTTTCTGGACCTTCACATACTTGCCAAATTCCCACTGAGGTATAGATAATTTCCAAATGTTCATTTAGTAAATGATCATTCAGCATCATGGTTTAAAGGTCAAAAAATCATTAAGCTCATAAGACTTAATGGTTAATTAGGCATGATTCTTGGCTTCTATCATTTTGTGGAAGCAGTCACTTGTGATCTGCTAAGTGCAAAAAGGCATATTGTTGAAATATTAACTGGGTAATTGGGGCACAGAATGGAGGGAGTTTGAGGTCAGGGAAATGTTTGTAGAAATATCAGGAGCTGAGTTGTGAAAGAAGGCTAAAGTATCATTGGATGGGCAGAGAAGGAAAGATTTTGCAGGTGTGTTGTGAATGGAAATGCAAGTCAGTTTTTCTAGAACTCAATCCAAGGTCTTGGGGATGGAAGTGAGACTCATGACAAAGAGCTGAGGAAATAAACAAGGGCTAAATCATGGGGTGGAGAAGAAGTAGCTTATATTAAGTTGCACTCATTACCAATTTAGAAACACTGAAGAATTTTATAGTAAAACTAAATATGATCAGTTTTCAGTTTTAGAGAAGTCATTTGGGCAGTAGGATGTGGAGGTATGTGTTTGTCCTTCTTAGCTTTGTTTCCATACCCAGACTAATATGTTCTTTCCTCATATTTTGAAAATTATATCCCTTTCCTACTAGCAACTAAAATGCTAAGTCTTTCACTGAGTTCTTGCCTTACCACGCCACACCATCATCACTGTCATCATTTTGTCTTTCTTCTCTGAACACACATTCTACTTCATTTGTACCAAAATTTACTGTACATATTCTACCTTCAGTTTATTAGTGAGACACAAACCAAAATAATGTGCAGAACTTTGAATGCAGTAATATTTCAGTTAGTGTATTTGAATACATGAATGATTATCCACTTGAAATTTAATTTTTTATTAGAATTAGGTAATAAGGTTGTTCACAAAGCTTTCTAATTTCAGTAGGAATGGTAGGAACAATTTCCACAGACATATCTATTTTCTTTGCTAAAAGATGCCTGTTTTCCAGTATCACAGCTCTGTGCCTATAGTGCTACAATATGCGAAAAATGCAAAAAATATTGTTAGTTTATTATTCTTCATCTGAAAAGAGGTTATAACACAGTGATCAAGTTGAGCTAGAAGGTATTTGTCTAAGCCAATGATGTAAAATATACAATATAATTTTTTTAGGTGTAAATTAGTAACTTAAGGTTAAAAACTTTTCATTTCATAACCCAAGTCTTTAATGCAGGTTAAAATGATAATTATTTAAATATTTACATTTTCTTTATTCAAGTAGCAAAAAATACATATAGTTATAAGAGAATGATTATTTCCTCCATGAAATAGAGAAAATTTAATGGAGACACATTGTGAAAAATTCTCTAATTTTCAGCCAGTAATTTTGGGAAGATGGGAGAATTCTGAGAATCATGGGAAGGGTGCCAGAATTGGAATAGGGAGAGGGGAGATTTCATAAGTAGGATCCACATGCCTCAGAATAATTTCCCCTAATAATTAGCACTGATTTTATATAGCCATATTTTAGATTCTTTGAAATGATTAACCTTTTGTTTATTCCACCTATTTGTAGGGTGAAGATGGCTTTCCAGGTTTCAAAGGTGACATGGGTCTTAAGGGTGATAGAGTAAGTAAAAAGAAGATTTGAACTAAAGCTAAAATTATGTGTGTGTTATATATATATATTTCCTATTTTAACATATAGAGGTGCAGGATAAATAAAATGTCTTTTATTTAAGACTTCGTTTAGTCATGTTTTTATATGAAGATTAAACATTTTACATTTTGTTGAGATAGTATAATATCAGTTATTTTCTAGATATTGTTAACTTTTCATGTTTTATAAAACCCACATACGAACACATATAGATGCTTGTCTGCCTATCCAGATCTAAACATGTTTTAAGATGCATAAATGTATCTTAGAAATCACTTAAAAATATGATTTCTTTGTGTATCAGGGAGAAGTTGGTCAAATAGGCCCAAGAGGAGAAGATGGCCCTGAGGGACCCAAAGGTCGCGCAGGTCCAACTGGAGACACAGGTCCTCCTGGCCAAGCAGGAGAGAAGGTTGGTAACCAAATTCACAGATCCTCCATTGGATGATGCTTCATTGTTATTTTTAAATGTTTTACATCAGGGTTAGAGAGCTAGAAGATTTTGTTAAATTTCAAACATATCCGTATATGTTTTAGAGTATTATCATGAGACAAACACATTTATTGGGGTTTTTTTCACTCTTGCATATTTTTTAGGCACCTCAGCTCTTCTCAGTCGTATAGGATTGGCCAGTCAAAAAGGTCTTCTTCAGCAGTAGATGTTGAAAATTTGAGTTATTAAAAGATGAAAGGATCAATGAGCAATGTGGCCTATTTATTGTTTGAGACCTAGTAGATTCATCTTTGTCTCAAAACAAAATGTACATTTTCTTGTTTTTTACATCAACATATATTTTCAAAGAATAAGCATTATAAAAATAATAAGTTCAGGCCTGTCTTCAAGAGATTTTAATTTTAATCTGGTGTTGATACAATCATATATTTTGAAATATTCCCACATAGCTCTAGTAGTCATTGGTTTGAAAGATATTGGTCTATATGCATCATCTCTAAAATATTTGCGAATATTGCATTTAAATTCTGGTGTAAAAATAGGCAGTATTAAAGTTATTGTTTCACAATATTTAGTGATATGCTTAACTTTTATAATATATTATGAAGTTAATTAAGAGAAAAACACTAGAACTATCTAAAGAAAGTATTGCCCCCATTATGTACACTAAAATTAAATATAAATAATATATCCTGATATTTTAATAGATTTCATATACAGAGATATAGATACATAAATATATTTATTCTACAGTGAACATGCTCTTAATCTGTAAAATAAACTCCATGCTATTTAAGAAAAATGTAATGTTCCCTCCTCAACAACATCTTATCTGAGAAGGAAAATATTTTACATAGTTATGATGTAGAGACTGTGGCTACTCAAATAGAAAATACTTCCTTATGTCATGAGGAATTATCTCACGTGACAATTTTGCAATTTTACTGTTTGAAAAGTTGTCATTTTTTGATTGATAAATAATATAGAATTTAAGCACTGGAAAGAGATTCTGGTAAACAAGGACTTACAACAAATACTTCTATTTGAAGTACTCAGTTGCTGATAATTTAGGGCTGTCCTGGGACGTCTTCTCTTCTTAACTCCACTTTTATGTGTAAATGGTCTCTACAAACTATTCTGAGGAATCAGGAGTTTCAACTATCTCATGATTCTTCATATTTAATATTTCTTTAGTACATATACATTTATTGAAGTTATATATCCCCATATTGAAAATACAAACAAATTTTCTCTCCAGATTTATTTTAAAATGATTCTAAAATACATAAGCATATACATTTTGTTGTAGTAATTAGCAAAGAATATAGATAGCTTTAGGATCATACTTAGAGAATTTCATAAACCTTGCAATCAATGGCATAAAACAAGGTATAATTAAATATCCAAGGCTACATCATTATAAGTGTACTTCATAGGGCCTGTTTGAATATTTTCCATCTGAAGACTGCTTATATCTATGCAGTATTAATCATAACTCTGGCAACTATTCTGTTCAAGCTATAATAAAAGTCTCATAAACTGTCCTTAATTCTTTGCCTTGCTTTATTAAGATTTTTTATTCATAAAATTCTGTTAATCTTTTAACATTTCCTATACTAATTCAGACTTCTGTTTTTTTTCCATTATTATTTTTTAAAATTCACATTTGATGTGATACTTTATGCTTACTAATATTTAAGGCTTTAAAACATAATACTTTATACTACATATTCTTTTATAAGTATCTTATTACAGAAAATAAAGCACACACTTTATAAAGTTCCACACTTTATTCATTTCATATATTTATCTTTTTATTTATTTATTTATTTATTTTTGTTATTAATTTTTTTTTTAATTTTAGGGGAAACTTGGAGTTCCAGGATTACCAGGATATCCAGGAAGACAAGGTCAAAAGGTGAAATATAATTACCTTGATTTTTATAGTTTACCAGTATGTTATAAAAACACTGAAAATTTTTCCTAAAGTTTTATGATAAGCTTAAATTTTGTATGATAGAGAAGTTAAGAACTTGAAATAGAATTTCACAATGGAAAATTGTAGAATGTGTAAGTATCTGGAGTCAAGGGATCTTAGAGAGTGTAATTGATTATGTTGTGGAGCAATTTATGAGAAAAGTCATGAAAGGAGGGCAAAATTTGCAACTGACTTGTAATTGGAATGAGGACTTTTCCAAGGAGGACTATTAGAATATGTTAATGTTATAAAATGGATGATGACTTAGGACAAATAACAGCTTTTGATTCCAATTAAATCTCCTTGAGGGTTTTAATTAGTACTTGATTTTTTTGAAAGAAGAATAATACAATTTTACCCACTTTATTGGCCCTCATTCTGCCAGTATTTGATTCCTAAGACTGACAAAACCAATCACCACAAACTTGACTTAAAACCATGGAAATTTACTTTCTCACAGTTCTGAAGGACAGAAGTCTAAAGTCAAGGTATCAGGAGGGTTTCACTTCCTCCAGTAACTCTAGGAAAGGAATTGTCTTTGCCCCTTCCAATTTCTGTTGGCTTCAGGTGTTGTTGGCTTGAATATGTGTAACTCCAGGCTTTGCCCCATATTTATATGACCTTTTTATTCTTGTTTGTCTGTCTCTTCTCTTCTGTCATTTACAAAGACATTTATCATGGGATGTAGGAACAACCTGAGTAATCCAGGAAAATCTTTCAAGATTTTTAATTTAATTATATTTGTGGAAGACTTTTTTATTTTTATTATCAAAGAGGGTAATCATCTCAGGTTGTAGAGGTTTGGACATGTCGAATCTTTTGCTTTTGGTGAATTATGATTTGACCTAGTATGCCACTGAAATCTCATTTTTTGTTTTGGTTTTGTTTATTTATTCATTTTGGAGACCGGGTGACATTGTGTAGTTCATTCTAGCCTTTAGCCAACTATGTAACACAGGCTGGTCTCAAACTGGTGACAAACCTCCTGCCTCAGCCTCTCAAGTGTTGGGATTACAGGTATACACCACCATCATGGCTGAAATTTGGATATTTGAAATTTATATAGCTCAATTATAAAAAAGATGGCTTTAAAATTTCATGTTTACCTTGGTGTCCTATTGTTTTTTTCTAGCTAATTGTAAAATTTTGCTAAGGCTGCACTTGATACATTTATTATTTACATTAAGGTGGCTGCATGAATTAATATGTAAATGTTGAATACTAGTATTGCAGTCATGCATGCATACTCATGTTTATAGCATGTCAATTACAGCATAGTTTATAGTTTTAAGTATATGTACACAAGGCTCTCTATCTGTATCACTCTGTCTCCCTATCCAAATTTGACCTGTTCAATCATAGCGTAAATCCTAGTTATGTGTATCCTCATATATACATTTATTAATAATTTTCACAGGTAACCAGTGAGAGATACAGTGTCCTCCCCCTGAACAAATGTGATCTCCATGCACTGTGTCAAATCATCATCACATAATAACAGTACTTTAGGTTTTTCTGTCGTGTTGTCTTTTAAGTTTTGAGATTCCAGAAAAATTATTTTTGTGTAGTAGTTTGCAAATATTATAATTTTATCCCTTCTAAGATAAGATTCACACCATCTGTGTTTTTAAAAAATACAAGCATAAATATTTGTCTTTACATAGAAAGTAGTGATTAATAGATTTTACTTTTTAAATATTGTCTCTAATATATTGATTGCTCTGTCATCAGTTGCTTTTCATTCAAATGTGAAGAATTTTCACAAATATTATGAGTTAATGAAGCCATTCACCAAATAACCCATGACCTTTATCTATCCTTAGACTAGTTCATGAATTCTTTTATTTCCCCAATTGAATTACAATTGTAAGGTTCTTTCATTTTTATTTAAATATATAGAAAACTGTCATAATATTACTTGAATAAGTACAATTTTATTTTATGAGCTTATTTGAAATTCTGATCCTTTTTTGGTTCCTCTAAGTCAATTCTCTAATCAATATTACTTGAATTACTTTTATTAGCAAAATGTAACAGAATGACTAAAGAGATGTATTTCTTTCTAGAGGAGTCAAACTTACCCTTTATCCTGAATGCCTGGTATTCTAGTCATTATCTTTTATATTGCTTTTTTCATAACTAAGTATTTTTTAATGATCAAAAAGCTTTTAGGTTTCTCATTTCTAAAGCAAAAATGTAGGGCACATCAAAGATCAAAGATAGCTTCACATTTTTTTCCCTACATGGAAGACAATGAATTTTAAACAATGTCTTGATTATACTAAAAGTGAAATTTGGCTGTTAATCTCTTTGAAGCAATGTAAGGGCTATAATTAGACACTTTAATTTATTCAATGTTTTAGAAGCAATATCAACTTTAATAGGTATTCAAATATGCACCACAAAATGTACTATACGTTAATAGCTGCTTCAAAATGATGTTTATTTTAAATTAGTGTAATTTTATAATTCAAACAGCATTCAAAGTAATTTTGAAAATTTTACATTTATTGACTGAGATAATATCACTATTATCTTTTGACTATCATCTTGTATTTTTGTTTTCTCCATTCAAAAGCAGGTAGGTAGGTACTATCTTTTTATAGAACTTGTGCATTTTCTTAGGATAATTTTTAAATGGAAAAAGGAAAAAATTGATTCCCACATATTATAAACTGCTTAATTGGTACATTAACCTTTTTGTGTTGTTTTACACACAATTTCCTAGAGTAAAAATGATATAAGACAATAAGAGTATTATAAATTTAGGCATAAGAACAATGTGCTTAATTGACTACGTAAGTGTTCCTAGTGCATTCGAATAGATACATAATTAAATATTTGTTGCCAAATAAAATTTGATTCATGTAAATTATTTCCATATTGTATTATACTCAGTGTTAGCTTTTTAGAATATTCACACATTGAAAGTTTATCAGATGTTTTTCTACTAAGTATTATTATAACCTAAGTATATAATATTCACTACTTTGAAATTGGGATAGAGCTAGTTATCTCCCACATGTTGGTAATACTTTATTTTTCCCTATTCTTTCTTACTGTACATGTTTAAGAATCAACTTCCAAGTATTCACAAACATTTGAGTACATATGACCTAAATAGCAGATTCCCAGGGTTTCCCCCCAATAGAATCTTTCAGTTTCAGTAGTTCTGGAGTATGACTTGATAAGTTTTTATTTTTAGCAACACTTAAGATTTTTTGGATATGGAGGAGCCACTCACCACATTACTTTTAGGAGGATAGTTCAGTATAAATGAGTTGATTCAAAAAAGCATGGAAGGTATTGAAGTCAGAGGAGAATGCTTTTTCTCTTATTACAGGAGGTAGTATCTACAAATTTGAATGTCTGTTACCCTCTGCTAGAGACTTTGGACATAATGCATTTAATCCATACAGTATTCTGAGTAGGAAAATTGAATATTTGGAAACCCTCCAACATCTTCAGGCACATCCAGTTAGCAAGTAAGGAATGGGATTTAAACCCTAATGTACTCTTGTTTATTGATTTAATAAAGAAGCAAACCAGTCTCAATCATGATCAAAGGACTCTCTGACATGATAAAAACTTGAGCATATGCACAAAGGGAAGTTATAGGATTTAGTTAATGGATTTTATTGTATTCCATCTGTAAAATGTAGCCAGTTTTAGACTAAATGAAATAATATTTCTATTTAGTACTACATTTGATAATAATCATTATTAATTATCTATTACTACCATTTTGTACCCAACATTCTTTATTCCAGTCTCCCACAAATTCCAAAATAACCATAACATGTAATTACTGCCCTCATTTTGTAGAAGAAAAAATATTCTCAAAGGGATAAAAAATGTACACAACTGAATTTGCTGATATATGAAAGACCTAGGTTTTGAATTTAGATCTTCAGAATTCCGAACACAAAATTTTAGTATTAAAGCTCTGACTTGGACTACCAGCTAAGTGTAATCACATTCAAATGGTAAAGAAAAATGTGGAGGGAGATTTTTCCATGTATATGATTTAATTCAGTTCTAAAAGTTTAAAATATTCAACTAAAAAGTGATATGTACACAAATACAAATTTAACTCAAAAATAGTTATTAATCTCCCTATTTTTATGTTTGACTATTCATATAGATGAAAATATCATTTTTTTTCTTTAGCATTGAATCAGGCATGGAGACTGAGTTAAAATATATTTTACATGAAATTTCCTCTAATGTTATTTTAAAATTAAAAATATATTTGGTTAATTATTTTACTTTTAAAGATAAATACTAAAATATGTTTTATCCATTCATGTTTTCCTGCTTCCAGGATTTCAGATGCCATTGTAAGTTTATTTTCAAATACATAAATGGAGATCATACAGTATCTTCAAATTAAATATATAGTTAATAATTATATTTTCTGACTTAAAAACATCAGCTATTTAAGAATCACTGTTTTCCAGGAAAAGAATCACAACTTATGCCCTGCAAATTTTAATTACCATATTCAATGTTCCATATTTTTATAATTTCAGGGTTCCACTGGATTTCCTGGGTTCCCGGGTGCCAATGGGGAGAAAGGTGCACGGGTATGATAGATAAATACATTGTCCGGAATTAGCTAATGAAAATGTCTCTGCATGAACAGTTGACTCATAATTTACTGTGGTACATTGCATATTGAAATTATTTGAACTGAACTTTCTTAGGGAGTAGCTGGCAAACCAGGCCCTCGAGGTCAACGTGGACCAACGGTGAGCGCCTTTATTTAAACTAGTGATTTTCATTTTGTATTTAGTTTTGCAGAGTAATGTTTTTGTGCCTTTGCATTTGCTTAGCATTGGATTATTTTGTCTTTTGCTCTCATATGCAGGGTCCTCGAGGTTCCAGAGGAGCAAGAGGTCCCACGGGGAAACCAGGGCCAAAGGTACTGTGGGAACTCCTTCCTTTTGATTGTTGCAGCAAATTCCCCTTTTGGAGGATCGATGCAGCCAAAAAGAATCAAAGCTGATTTTTTTCTTTTCTTTTCTCTTCTTTTTTGCTTTTCTTTCTCTTTTTGCTTTTTATTTGCCAGGGAACTTCAGGTGGTGATGGTCCTCCTGGCCCTCCAGGTGAAAGAGTAAGTATGATACAACCTCATAATATAAAATGAAAATTAATATTTTGTGCAGGTGTTTACATTTCTTGGAAGAGATACGTGTACACATTCATCCACAGTTTAAAAAATTCTTCTTCTTTAATTTACTTCTCATATCAATCAAAAGCTTGATTGTTACATACAACTAATTTGTTATGGAAATGAGAGAAATGATGTGTGTAATTAATTTGTCGAAGATATTACATTTAATTTAGGCCACAATTTTTTAAATTCCAAATATGCTTAAAATACCTATACTGTGTTATCCACTTTTCTTGTTTTTTATATAAATACTCAATTTGTTTATGGAGCAAGCAGCAACATTATTCTGGTAAAATGCAAGCTATCAGTGGCCATTAAGCCACAATTGATATACATTTTAATTCAAGATAAAATATTTATTCCAGTAAATAGAAAAACTATTTAATAAATTGATTTTCAATTGATATAAAATAAAGTGAAATAAGATGAGCAAATATACCCTTTGTTGGCTTTTTTGGTATAATGCAACATTTTTATAAAAGCCAAATTTTTGAATGTTATTCTCTTGCAAGAATTTTAAATAAAGATGTCTGTATTATATTGAAAGAAATTAGAATCATTTCTTATTATTCTATAATATATTTCAATATTATGTAGTCATATTAATACATTTTGGAATATCATTATTTGAAGCATAGTGGTTATTTAGTGAAAAGAAAACAAACATCTTGTAATATATTTTTTTCAAAACTGGGAATGAGTAATAGTTGTTGAGTAAGAAGCAATGAGTAAAACTTAATTCTGTTTGTGACAAAAATGTAAGTAGATAAAACACAATATTAAACATTTACCTAGAGTTACTGTATGGTTTTTGCACATATTAATTTAAACTTTTAAATTTATTTATTTGTGTGTGTGTGCTTTTTTTTTTGTCTTTTTTTGGTTTTTCTTTTTAATTCAGTAGGTTTATTGGTCCATTTAAGGTACACAATACGATGACGTTCATCATTGGGAATTTGTACCTTTACATGATATATCTTGGTTCTTATTTTTTTCCCCATTCCTCTGCCCTCCCTTCCAACCCTCTGCCCCTCCCTAAACAAAAATCTTTGTTTCCATTTTTTTCCTTTTCTCATATTTATTCCTGTCCCTTCTTTCCTTTCACTTATGAATAATAGATAATGTGAAATAGGAAGAAAAGGTCCAAAGGAGAAGGGGAAGTAGGAGATGTAAGGGAAACTTTCAAATTTATTTTCATTCTTGATGGACTTTTTCCAAATTAAGTCCATTCATCCTGTACATTTTGAATTCATAAATAATACATATATTTGATTGACTTTGTGGTTAAAACCATTTTAATAAGAAGATACAGTTTAATTAAAATGGTTGAATCATGATGTAGAGCCCAACAATATAAAAAAGTACAGCACAACTGAGGTTTTTTAAAGCACAAACCATTCCCTTTTTATGTGATTTGTTTATGCATTCCAAAATTTCATAATTAGTTGTATCACTTTAAAGTAAATGCCCTTTTAGTGATACTACATTTTAATTTGGAAACAATAATGTGACCCACCAGTGTGATTACTATAAGTATAAAAATTCTTTGAGAGTGAGAAAAGTACATTTTGTGAATCAAAGAAAAATTGTTTTGTTTTTAATTCAGAAAGATGCATTTTCAATATTAATAGATTTTCCATTTATATATAGAAAGAACATACTTTCTATATTCTATCTAGTAGATGTTACCTTTCTCCTAATCTGCCTTCATTTACTTGAAAGGAGTTTTAAATATTTTGACTATTTTAGTTTGTCTCTTAAGCATACAATTTGAAGAATATTTGAAGTAATACTACATCATATTTTTTTCAAAATATATGAATTGGTAGGTTCAGGGAGAGAATTTTGTGATAACATTAAATTAAAAATTACAATTCTTATTTTTGATTATTTCAAAGGACTCCTTTAATAACATATGAATATTTAACTATATATGAATATATGTATTTTTATTAAAGATTCTGCAAATTAAATGTTATCCTTCATAAAGATGATTTGAAGATAATATGTACTTGTCATTAAAATTAGTTAATATAGCTTGCAATTGGTTTTTAAATTTCCAGACTTATCAAGATAAGTAATAAAAATAAAGAACCAAAATATCTAATTAAATTTCAATTTTACATAAGCATTGAGTAACTTTGGCAAAACTATGTCATTTGTAGTAATTAATGCATTTTAAAGACTATTCATTATTCACCTAAAATTCAAATTTGGCTAGACACTGGATATATTATCTGCTGACCCTAGTTGGTTTCCAATACAATATTTATACTGAGTCTTTAAATACTTGTTTACCTCACCCAAAAACTCTAGTGGATCCACTTTATCTGTCAGGTTTTTGTCCCAAGCCATGGGTGCTTGAAACAGCTGACATTAGTGGACCTTATAAAATCTGTATTTTTCCCTATACGTACACATATACATATGGTTAAATTTAATTTATCAAGTACAGTAAAATATTTATATAACTAATAATAAGTAGAATTTAACATACTGTAATACAATTGCCAGCACCACTACTTTTATTCTGTAAGGCCATTATTAAGTAAAAGAAGGGTTACTGGAACATAACCATTGGAGTACTGACAGGGCATCCATAACTGAGACAGTTACTAAGACTAATGAGTGGCTAGTGTATATACCTTGGATATGCTAAACAAAGTGATGAAGGACATGTCATTTTTGTTGTGCTACTTAAAACAGTTCACACTTTAAAAATTATAAATTGTTTATTTCTGGAATTTCCCATTTAATAATTTCAAAGGAGGACTAATTATAAGTAACTGACTGCAGAAAGTGAAACTGAAGATAAGGGGGCTATTATATTTTAATACAAAAAGAAAATGTGAACATTTTTCTTGGAATTTCAGAAAGCAAGACAGTTTTTTCTTCTTTATTTGCTCTGAAGTAGTGATTTTGAAAATGTTTCTTTCTTAAAGAAATTTAAATTAAAAAATATAGATTATTAAAATTAGCTATATTTTATAAAGCAAAGATATTTTAGGAAATTAGAAAAGTAGAGTTTGCCACAAAATAAAATATGATCTTAAATTTTTGTATGTAAAATGATTTTTAAAGTTTTCTTAAGGTATTATATTTAAGAATTATAGTTCTGTAGTTTAATGTCAATTTAAAAAGTGTATAAATTTGTAAAATATGCCTATTGTTTTGTTAATTTTATATGCTACCTTTTTAAAAACTACATGAAAAAATTTGAGCCTTTTTGTTTGTTTGTTTTGGTGGCAAATTTTCACATTTATTAAAGGTATGAAAAACCCAGAAGAAATGGGGAAGGATGGGCTCCACATAGCGAGTCTGGGCCAAGTAAAAAGGGAGGAAAAAATAAATGTAAAATACATACCCTACAGTATAGGGTGGGATATCTTGAAAAGATACTATAGCCTCTTTTTTTTTTATTTTAAGATGTTAATAGTGACAAAATTCTGGTGATATCAGGACTAGCCTTGACAGTAGAATGACAATGAAATTTTCCTTGCAAAGGCTAAACTGATATCTCAAAAAATAAAATTCTATCAAAGCCCATTGTTAGCAAACTTCATTTTTATTAGAAAATACATAAATCCTACCCTAATTCCATTACTTATGAAACTGTATTTCTATTATATTTTATTTTATATATCTAGTTTGTAAATACAATGACTGTTCTGTGCCAATATAGGATTGTCTTTTACCCGTCCTTTCTGTCAGCAATACAATCACTGTTCTAGGGTTTACTTTATGCTACTTAAGGATATATAAGGATGAAATTTGAATACTATAATTCATTAAGCATCAAGCCAAGAATGATACATGTTTAGATTGAATGTTAATGAGAATAATTATACAATAAGCTTCTTTTATTTTTTCTATCAAAGAAGTTTATACATTAAATGAGATATTGACATTCTCAAAAATAAATATATTTTAAATAGACTAGTGCAAGGTATTTTCTATCATTTTTTTTTTGTACCAGGAATCGAACTCGGGACCTTGCTCTTGCAAGGCAGGCGCCAGAACCACTGAGCTAAATCCCCGGCCCACTATCATTTTTTTTTTAAACAATCACTTATTTCTCACTTAGTTATATCTGACTAGAGCCAGAACATATTTAGAATCGATTTTTTTGAGTAAGTGGTGCACTTTGAGACCATAATTTTAAGTGAAATAAATCAGACACACAAGTTTAAATATTGCATCGTTTCCCTTGTGTGAGAAACCCTAAGGGTAAACGAGGAGCAAAATGGATGATAGACATTGGAAAGCACAAAGAACATATTCAAACAGGAAAGGAAACAACAGGGTGGGGCAGGGGAGTGAGGGAAAAGAGTTTTAAAAAAAAAAGAAAATGGAAGGGAAAAAATGGAAACAAAGCTTTTGTAAATGAGGAGGGGAAGGAGGGAAGGGAGGAGAATGGGAAAGAAAAAGATTAAAATATATTTTCTACAGGTAAAAATTCCCCATGATAAATGTGATCTTTGTGTACTGCAAATATATTCTATATAAAAAATAAACAATAAAAAGATTAAAAATTCTTCGTCAATTATTGTCATTCTGGAATGCCATAGAAGTGAATTGAAATATCTTCTCTTTTGGCTTAGAATATTTCCAGCCAATATTAAAAGTAAAAATAAAAAATTCTGTAGTATTTCTCAACTCATATATATTCTATTTACTTTTTATATGATCTCTAAATATTTAGTCTTCCAGAAATAAAAAAAGAATAGTGTGAAGTGCAATTTTAAATAGTGACAAATCTATTTGCTTTGATTTTAACAACACTCATCATTTTGCACTTCATAACTGTCACTATGGTTAAGAAGTTGAATACTACATTGCATTTTACCTATAGAAATAAAATACAGCATATAATAATGTATCATTTAAGACATACTGTTAATTTTTTTCCTCTGCTTTTTTTTTTTTTTTAGGGTCCTCAAGGACCTCAGGGCCCAGTTGGATTCCCTGGACCAAAAGGCCCTCCTGTAAGTGTCATAGTTTCTCCTCTCTTCCTTCCTTCCTTCCTCCTTCCTTCCCATCCTTTCTCTCTTTTTCTCTCTCTCTGTCTCCGTTCAACAATATTTCTATATTTCTGAGAGTCATGGGTTATATTTTAAATAAGTTTTATATGTAAATATTGATAAAATCCCTGTAAAATAAAATTGAAGTAAAGGTCAAGAATAAATTTTCAATTTATGAAGTTTACAGATTATTTTGAATATAATTCAAGCTTCTCTGATTAAGTGTTCTTTTAAAGTACATCAAAGACCTGAACAATATGAATACTATTTTTTCAACTACTCTTCTATTACAAAGTGCTTATTGTTAATGACATTAAAATTGTTACCACATATTAAATATTTGGTAAGGTGGAATTTCCTTTTATTTTTCCATCTCCAAAGAGAATCCTCCATTCCTATTTAATTATAATTTCCTAAACACCCTCCAATATTCTGGTACTACTTATGTAACATTAAGATTTATTTATTCAAAATGTTTTTGTCTCTACAATCATTTTCCTTAGGAAATGCAAAGGTAATTTTTGTTCAATAATATCCTTTCTATAAAATTTGTTTAAATCAATTCTCTCCCTCTCTCTCTCTCTTTAACTTTTGAGACAGGGTCTCACTATGTAGTTCAGGCTGGCTTTGAACTCACTATGTAGCCCAGGTTGGCCTCGAACTTGTGATGATCTTCCTGCCTCAGTCTCCAGAGTACTGGGATTATAGGCTCACATCCGGTTGATATGTACTTTTTTAATATCATTATAAATATCTTTATAAAGTTAATTGAAGAACTTCATTTTCATCCTTGTATATTCTTTGACACAGAGCAGACTTTGTTTTCTGTTCTTTTTGGGGGTGGGGGCCTATTTAGTTTCTTTAAACTAGAATCAACTTACCCACTTTTGTACTACAGAGATTCTTGGAATGCATTCTGTGGCCCAGCAGTGTCAGCAGCATCTGTTGCATTGTTAGAAATGCCGTCTCACATTTCCTAATCAAAACTCTGTAGAGGGACCCAGTTTGTGTTTCAGCAAATGCGCCAGATAGATTTGATACATGCTAAAGTTTGTGTACGATTCCGCATATCTGGACTAGACAATATGGCCCAAACTTTAATGAACACACAAATCAATGGTGAAGTATTTACTTTGAAGTATGAATGCATATTAAATATTGAATGATGAGGTAATCTCCACTTTTTTGCAATAATTTTTGACACCGTTTAACACTGAACAGTTCTGTTTTATTACTTCAAACATATCAAGAAGAGATCGTTATCTCTAGTACAGAGGAGGAACAACACTAATAAGCTGTTATTAAATGTAATGCTGATACTAATGGCATATGATTTTTAACCACAAAGTTTTTGTGCAAATGTCCTGTTCAGTCTGTGCTAAGTCTCATAAAGAACCAAAAGCAAAGTTCCTAAAGTGATTGTACATATATTTTCTGATAAGCATTTCTGTATTTTAAAACCATGTGCATAGATTATGACTAACCCCTAAAATTCCATCAAGACATATGACCTCAATATTATCATTTATATTTGTATATATTGTTCTGAATTGTTTCCCTTGTCTAACATATTTTTGTTGTCAAAGAAAGCCATTGACTAATTTTCCTTAGACGTTTTTCAGTCTGTCGCTCATGTATCTTTCAACATGATGTGAGCTATTGATCTTGCACTCATTTTGTCTCCAAGAAATATCAAAAATACAATAAAGCCTATACCTAAAAAGCATGCAGTCTAATAGGAAAGACATGACACTGATAAGAAACATTACTTTTGCTGTTAAATGAAATACTGCACTAATATGTAGTTTTATAAAATTTGGGATAAAAATGCCCTCCTCACTTTGAATTAGAAGAAATTCAGGTGGAGGGATAGAACTGATGGTCCCTCTACAAATTGATTGTTTTATCATTGTACTTGAAAAAAAATGTATACACAGATAGACATATAGATTGAATACTTGGAATGTTCCAATTAGATTCTGTCAATCTCATGCTGATGCTTCTATATTTGAACAGTATGTAGTCATCTCCCCTAAGAAAAATTCTAGTTTGAAGTGATTAAAATTTATAGCATGAAGCAAATTGAGAAATAGTGTTCTGTAAGCAGTCTTTTTTTCATTCTTGTTACATGTTTGGATCACCACTAGAGGACACCATTTTTCTCTGTTACCTGTATTTCAATGCACAGAGAAATGAGTTCTGAACAGATAACAATAAAAAGGGAAAAGTATTCATTTGTCAAGTACTGAACTAACGTTTTTGAAAACATAGAAATACTAACACATGCAAATATACTTTTAAAAGATAAGCGCAACTGAAATAAATTCGTTTAGTATGTAACGTTTAAAACAGAACTTGTTTTTTTAGTCTCAGTCATAGCTATAGAGTTATGTTAAATGGATTTAAGTGCATACTACCATATATAGAACATCTGAACATTAAAATACAATGAAATACAAGAAATAATTTAAAATATTTATATTGTAAAATAATTCAAGCAATATTTAAGACATAAGTTGTTTTATATTTGTGATTTCAGGGTCCACCTGGAAAGGATGGGCTACCAGGACACCCTGGGCAACGAGGGGAAACTGTAAGTAACTCTGTTTTTGGTTGAAATTTTCTCTCTATAGTACTTCATCAGTCCACAGAAGGTTACTTCATTGTTGCCAGTTAAGCTATCAGTCTGAGAACAATGGAGGAAGAATTCCATTGAACCTTTTATTAAAACCTATAAACAAATAAATAAATAGACTCACCTTTTGTATCTGAAAATATAGGATGTTGATTGAAATTGTTCTCATTAGAAACACCAACACTTTAAGAATGAGCTAATGGGAAAAGCCCTATTATTTTTTTAATTCCTCCTTAAGATTGTCGCCTTGGCCCTTTCCTTGGAGTCTATTTAAGTCCATCCTATCGGGAACTATCACATCCACCCCATCAAATGGAACCACTCTACTATAAGACATGCACATAATATAACATTCTTCTGTCCAGAAGTAAAGGATGAGATATTTGCTGATTTTGGATCCAAAAAGGTATATTTGGTCTGGAATATATTGGTTGAAAAATATAATTTAATTTTATTTTAAACTCTAAGGAATATAACATTAAACAAATCGATCTAATAACATCATAGGTAGGATAATTAGGCAAAAGAAAAATTTGCAGTTCCTGTATAGCTTAAGGATTCTGGTGAGTTTATTTAGCTACATTTCAAATCTGCTATCCCAGTGGACTGTTGTTCTATTCAGAAATGCTCCTAGGTTGGCATGTTCCAATTCTAGGTTCTCACTATTGGGTAACTTTGTTCAGATTTCATGAGGAAGCTGCAATACAGCATCCCTTTGACTCCATGGTACAAAATCACTTTAGAGCATTCTACCAGCCTGACAACGTAATTCTGAAATGATCAAATATGTGATAACAAACCTTCAAATATTATTAATTCTCTGCTATGGGAGGAGCAAAGTGTTAATAACCCAATTACTGTCTCAGTCAATGTAGGATAATTCTTAGCTTAAAAACTTAATGTTAGCCAGGCTATAGGCTTCAATATCATGGCCTTCAAATGCAGAATCAAAAATGAACTAATGTGACCAAAGAATAAAATTGTTGGAATTTCCTCTTGGGAATGATAGTTACATAAGAAGAAAAAATGAAGTCTTTAAAAAAAGATCCATACTCAAATTTGAAAATGTAGTTTTATTTAAATTTTGTAGCCATTCATGTTTTACAAAGTCATATATATTTGGGGGAATAATTCTAAACTATTTTCATAAAGTGTTTTGAAGAGTAGATACCTAAAGAATTACCACATAATTGGTAAATTTGTCTTCAATTTAATTAATAGTTTCTGTTTCTATCCAAAGCAGCCATATCATATATAACATTTAAATTTAAACAAAGATGAAAAATAGCAGATTAGCTAATGCTTCTAGGAAGAATGTTTCTATCTATTGTTTTCTCATAGAAAAGGCCAGAATTATTTCTCAAAAATTTTATTCCTGGTGTCACATCCATTATTAAGTGAATCACCCAACAGCCAGGAACTCTTCTCTTTCAATTTATCCATGCTGAATGGAATTGTAAAGATTTCATTGTTCAAGAGTTAGAATCTAAAACTGGCTGAGATTTTTACATATATGTTATCTAATTTCCAAGAAAAAAATCTTCTATATTTGATATTTATATTTTATATATTTTATTTTGTATATTTTATTTTTATATTTACATGATTTTTACATTTTGTATTTGAGCTTGTCCCCCTTCAGATATCCTTCATGATTTCTCTTGATTTCTTACATATTGAAGCTTTTAAAGTCATGCAGGAAATATTAGAAATAGTTTCTATGACACTGAAACAACCCAAACCTTTCTGAGACATGGTGTCAAATCCAATATTGATATTAAAATTAATTTAGTCCTTTAGAGATTATTAGAATAAGAATACCATTTCTACTGAGTTTAGCAGAAGATTTTCCAAACTAACCTATACATCTATTAAATTAATTTCTGTTTTCAGGGAGTTTAAACAACATTACATTAACTTATTCTAAAATTAAATGGTAAATGTAGCATTACTATAGATAATATCAAATAAACAAACTTCATTTTGAACTATAAAAATTTTACTGTGCACAATTTATCAGACTCCAATCATCGAATATATTAGATACTTGTAAACACTCAGTTTCTTGAATGAGCAGACCTGAAGCAGAGCTCTTTCAGATCTTATCAGCTGTACAAGTGGGCTAGCAGCTAAACTTTTTCTCTTTCCTTTTAGGATGCATGTGTGGGTTGTAAATTGTCTATAGACCTTGCTCAATTAACTATTGATTTTTAATAAATTCATTTCAGTGAGTTATTACTATAATTATTTCTGTGAGATATTCTTGCTGTCATAGTGACTAAGAAAAAAAGCTTTATAAGATTTTATTTATTTTGTTTTAAATTCAAAGTTGCATTTATCCCTTCAAATCAAACTTGAAGGGTAATCTAATTAGAGGGAATACATTGTACAAATGAGATGTGTGGTACCAGAGAAAGGTGAGAAGGTGAACATGACTAGAATCTGAAATACATTTCCAAATCAAAGTTTGTGATGGAGGTTGCAGACTGGGCTGAGATTGTTTTGAACTTCCTCAGTGATATTGTTTGGCACTGTATGTTGTTACCAATAAATTGATTAGATTTGCTTATGTAAGATGATAATCCTGTCTCATGTAAACAACTAAGTAAACCTGATTTGAAAAACTTGATCATCAAAGAGATCACAGTGTGAATCATACAAGTCTACTAGACAAGAGAGAAGAAGTTGTATTTTGAAAGAGTTCCTCAGCTGACTCTAGGATCAATGACCAAGTGAAGATCCAAATTAAGCCTAGGATATCAAATTATTTTTTTAATAAAGGGAAACAACACAAGAGGAACATGAAGACCGAGGGGACATTCAAAAAATTACTTTGAGAATATTGAAGAAAGAGTATCTCACCGAACTAGAAATGTCCAGTAGGTACTTACTGACTTTTAGGGTTCAACACAGAGATTTAGAAATCATCTGGAACAGGTAGACTATTTTACTAACATAGAGGTAAGAATGGAGGTTTTTGGCATAATCCAGGAAGTAGTATATGTGTGTATTTGTGCTCGTAAACACATATATTAGACATGCATACATATGTGTTTACTGTGTGTCTATATAGATTTGTAAATCTGATCAGCAACCTGTGAGCTCCTGAAAAGATAAAATAAGCAAACAGCGATTTTGATTTTAAAATGTTAAATAAATTTTAGGATAATTTCTCTCAGCTTTAATTGATTTTGCTATTGATAATAACAGCTTATGTGGAATCTGGATGTTCTTAAAAATCAATCAATTAAAAAAAATCAATCAATTTTTAAAATACAAGAAATCAGTTTTTTCCCTGTAACATCAATTATAATACTTATAAACACACATTTTTTCCTTTTATTTGCTTATAAAATTTTGTTCCCTTAATTAATTCAATCATAATCGTCTGGAAGGTTGTGGGACTACTAGTTTCTATTCTTTCCTGCTAACTATTATTTCTAGGCTGGTTATATGTTATAGTGAATAAATTTTTTTGGAAATACTGTGGTTTTATTTCTGTTCTTTGGAAGTTTCCTCTTGGTATTCTTTTTTCTTCTGTAATTGTTAAATGTAATTTAGCTCATATGAAAATAATTTATCTGTTCTAATACAATTTTACAGAATGAGTAATCTATGAGTAGCCCAGAAAAATGTAGATACTAAGTATACTCCCAAAAGCTTCACATTTTCTTTATAATATTTTATATTTTGTTTTATTTTATGAGATTGTTGAACTGAACTTGAAAGAAATGAATAAATATCACATACTACAGATTTTCACTGTATAAAGAATCAGTCAGCTATTTTAAGTAATACAGGAAGATTATCATTTATTTCATCCATAAACATTGGTCATTTAAATCCTCTATGTTGTTTGATCTTGTGGAATAGTGTTAAGGGTGTATTTTTACTTCAGTTTCATTGTATAATACTTATTTTTTTAAGTTTGTGATAGTAACCATGACATTATAATGTGAAATAGTAAAGACAACAAAATTTCAATTAAATGCTGGTGTATAACTCACACTTGAGCATTTGAACAGAATTATTTTTAGCCAAAAAGTGACTTTCAACATGAATTACTAAACTATCTCACAGAATTTAGATTTATGTTTTCCTTGTGTATAGCTTTAACAGATTCTACTTTGTTTCCTTAGGGGTTTCAAGGCAAGACTGGGCCCCCTGGGCCAGGAGGTGTTGTTGGACCACAGGTATTTTTATTAATTTTGTTAGCAAGATTTATATTTATGTTATATGTTCACCTTACCTGTAAAATCTGTTCATTTTGTTGTAACTCAGAATGTATATTGCCAATCTCAAATGAAATTTAGCAATTACGTAATTAAAGCTGTTTTTGAATTGCTTGTATTAAGAAAGAAGAATAAACAATGAAAAATGGATCAGAAAATCCACAATGTATTTCACTGGAATGTCTAATCGTGGTGCCACCTACTTTTCACATGTATATATTTTTAAAATCTAAAATTCTTTATTAAATAGACTGGGAATTCAAAATTAAAATTACAAAATTATTTCAAAATTTTGAATATAAATTAAGTCTAGAAGTATAGTAAAAACAAAATATAAACATCTTAATATTATATTTTAAAAATTTAGTATTTGTAGCAATATATTTTATGTTTCTTAAGATTTTTTGTCTTCATAACAGTTATATCAGGGATAAAATATTAGCTTGTTTTCTTTGAGCATATGTGAAATATTTGCAAAGACAAGTGTGTGTTTCATGGTAGGTGGCAGAAATTCTCAAATATTGTACCAATATTTGAATTACGGAATTACATAGCCATAGATAATAACTCATGTGAATAGAAAATAATGTTTTTATTCTTTGACAAAACATGTTGAGGGGACAGAACATTTTTAGTTGTTGGAATTTTACTCCAATTACTAAAAACATAGTAAAAGAGAAAGGACATTTGGGCAAGAGTTTAATTGTTTTACATAGTCTTTTCTGCACCTATAATTAGTTCTCAATGTTTTGCAACTTATACACACAAACGTGCACATCCAATAATACATGCACACATACAGAGAAATAAAATCTACATCTACTTTCTAGAAATCTGTGTAACAGAGCAAAAAAGAGTGCTTGGATTGGGTGGTCATTTTATTTCAGAGTATAATTCCTCAACTAAAAGAAAATTTTAACAGTTCTTATATAAAGGAAATATAGCATGAGTGTAAGCATGCATACATTTTTGTGCTCTAGATTCTTCTGGACTGCTTTCCAATTATAATTATATTTATCATATATATAACCTATATATGATATATATCTGGTGTTTGTCACTTTCTTCATTGCTGGGGTGTGATACCTGTCACCAACAAATAAAAGGAGGAAAGGTTTATCTTAGCTTACAGTTCATAGTCAGCTGGTTCCAAGACAGGGTAGCACAGCAGAGAGCTGCTCATGCCATGGCAAACAGAAGTGAGGGAGCCAAAAAAAGGAGCCAAGAAGGGAGATAAACCTTTCAGGCCACACCCCTAGTGACCCACTTCTTCCTGCTAGACCTTACCTTTTGCAGCAAATCAACTGCAGTATTATCCCTCATAATCCAATAACCTGAAAGCCCCACCTATGAGCATGTGATGCTCTTGGAGGACATTGCCAAAATTTGGAGCACATGTGTTCTTTATCCAAAAGCAAAATGTAAAAAATATGTTGCAGTTTTAGAAAATAACTGAGAACACTATTATGCAAGCAACTTCAGTAAAAAGTTCTACTGTTTAGCAACCATAGCATCTGGAATTTTTCCCTTTATATATTTTCAAGTTAAATCCTTCATTTTGCTTTTTATTCTAAGTGGAGATAGAGAGCAACTGGTCACCATTCCCTATTTATACTTGAAAGCTTATTATACTCTAGCCCCACAAAACAGCACGACTTGGGGGACACATAAATGACCTGGCATTTTTCACTTTGGCATTTGCTGCAATTTACTGTGGCTGGCTATTTGTTATAGCCTTAGGCCTCAAAGAACTGCTGGACAAAACTTACTGCCATCAGGATCCCCCTGCCACATTCTTTCGACTTCTCATATGAATATAAATTATCAATAGGGAAGTTTCTAGTTTTTGGAAACTCCCAGGAGAACCACTTCTGTTGTTTGGGTTCCCAAGGTCCTAGGCTTATTATCAAGCAGTGATTCATTGAGTACCTGACACCTTGGCACCAGTAACTCTTCATCCTTAAGCTAATTTGACACCTTACATAAAAAGGAATGTGATAAACTGTAGTTATAAAACAAAGTGTTTCTTTGTTTTTTCTTTTTCTTTTTTACTATGGAATTGGACTGGCCTCATTCTGAAGCAATTCTGGTATTAGACAAAGAAAATATCTTTGTAGACTATGCACTTCCCTTGTACCCTTGGCTATTATAATTATGATTATGTATTATTTTTTCAGACTTTTGCCAGAAGGCTACTTCAGTGCTTTATAAAAAGACATCATGAAAATAAATGACAATCATCATCTTTTGTGAAAATGAGCAATATTTGAGTTTGTATTCTATTTGCCTAAAGTAAAGAAGCAATGTACTGCGGTTTTGCTTGTATAATTTAGGGACCAACCGGTGAGACTGGCCCAATAGGTGAACGTGGGCATCCTGGCCCTCCTGGCCCTCCTGGTGAGCAAGGTCTTCCTGGTGCTGCAGGAAAGGAAGGTGCAAAGGTACAACATGAGACTCTATATTTTGTCAATATTTAAATTAGAATCAGGAAAATATTTAGTGTAACATTGTTGTACTTCAAAACATTACTGAATAATAATAATATATAATACCAGTTAGCTTGCTGACCATAAAACCATTTAATGATATAACCCTTTAAATCTAGATATTATTTCATTTTAATGTGTATGTCATTCCACACAATATTCCTATTATCAAATGATATTAAAGTTTAGCAGTAGATTGGAGGTAGTCACAATTTTGTTCATAGAAATGTGTATGACTGATGTGTATTATATTTTTTAGGGTGACCCAGGTCCTCAGGGTATCTCAGGGAAAGATGGACCTGCAGGATTACGTGGTTTCCCAGGTGAAAGAGGACTTCCTGGAGCTCAGGTACAATCAATATAAGGGTAAAGAAAGTGAATGGAATTTCTTATTAGATGCATTTTCTTATACCTTAACTAAAGAGACATGAGTAATTAAGAGAATATACATACATATGCATTTGATTATCATTTAATATCATTAAATTTATGTATAAAGTATTTATATTTCTGTCAGGAAATATTGCCTGGCATCCTCTTTTTATTAATCATACATCTCCTATTTATATTCAATTCACATTTATTCATTTTTCTTTGATTTTTGCTTTGCCCAGGGTGCACCTGGACTGAAAGGAGGAGAAGGTCCCCAGGGCCCACCAGGTCCAGTGGTAAGTATGGTGATAATAAATAGCTATGCTATCTATGGTTGCAAATTACAGCTTTTTTCATTACTCTCATGCTGTGATCCCACAGCGTGGGAGAGAAAATAAACACATGTCAATCAAATTCGTCAGTGCCTGGTTCCTACTAATTGCATGCACTAATGAGTACAGAAACAGAAGGGTTTAGATGATTGGGAATATATGCTCATGCTTCTGTCAGAAGGTAAAAAGATCTATATTGCTTCTGACCATTACCAGTGAAATAAATCAATTATGAATAATAGAAACTCATGGTCATGGAAGGTCTGAAGAGGATATAGTTTGCATTATTTTATTTCATTTATCTTTTTCCTTTCATTTAAATAATTTTTTAATATTCTGTCATTTATTAGAAAACAGACATAATGTGTCAAAATACTTGATGACACTTGCATTTGTTAGTGATATAAAAACATTCCATAAACATGAAAATGTACCATCTTGTACGCTATCCATATTCCTTTATCCAACCAGTAAAACATTGTGAGATAATTGGCAATGAGTAAACATTACTATTTTACTTTAGCTTTTCATTTCTTTTTTGTCAACTTTCCAAGAGATATTGAATGTAGTCTTCATCTTTATCTACAAATTCACTTTTGTTGCCACTGATTCTCTGAAAGGTCACTATGATAGTTAACAGCCATATTTACTTGTCTTTTCTCATTCTTGGTCTTATTTGCCCAACCTGAACATCTGAAAGTTGTCTGAAAACTCGTTTTCCATTTTCATGCACAGTATGTTGAAGTCATGATAGTTCTGCCTTCAAAATATTTCTTTAATTTTTCCCTTTTGTCTTTATTTTTGCCACTATCCACTTTTTTCAGAGTCTTTCCATTCTCTCCTTGACTTCTAATGTCTTAACTGATATCCTTGACTCCGATTCTTACTCCTTCAGTCAGTCTTTTCATTACTTCTAGATTTTATTTTAGTTCAAAATGCCTCTTTAAAACTATGCTGCTCCTTTGCTTCTGCCTATCTCATGTCTGTCTCCACAGTGCCTTTAGAAACCAGACTCCTTCTCATGGCCAAATGTCATCTTCACAATTTGATACCAGTCACGATTGCCTATTTTATTTTCCTTAATACTACCTTTAATCCTATTTAATGCTCTGAACTTCTTGGGCCCCAACCACCATGTTGTCTTCTATTTTGAGAGAAGATATTTTATACTTTTCACTTTCTTTTCTTAAGGTCCATTTTTCCTTTTTTTACTTGCCAAAATTCTACTCCGGTATAGAGATAAAGCTGTGATGTTTAGTCTCCATAAAGTCCCCTGTGAGCATCTTGTTGGCATTTATGTATAGTGAAATTTATCCCTTTTCAGTGCTCTTTGTTATGACTTCTACTTAAGAAATTGCCTTGAGATTTGATTGGTTGTCTCTCTCATTAGTCTCATTAGTCTGTGACAGTATAAATAATTTTGAAGAAAAAAAAAACACGCCAAAGACTAAACAGCACTATAAGTTGATTGATGATTAACATTTATTATTTGTATGCCCAGCGACAGAAAAGAAATAACATTGGGAAAAGAAATCAATAGAAGGTTCATGAAGAAGGTGGCTCTTGAATTGTCTTCACAGAGATTACAAAACTATTTAAGAGCAAAAACATATTAAGAAAATTATGGTGCTTAAGGAAGCTTGGCTTAGAAATGTAAGACAAGCATTGGGAAAAAGGACTAGCATTTGTTGAATTCTTGCTAGGAACCAGCCACTCTGCTAAGCATTTTGGATCATGTAAAGCTAAAGTAGAATACGGTGGGGCATATGATTACTGAAACTCGAAAATGGGAAGCTGGAGTAATTTGAATATTTGAAGTTTTTTAGAGCAAATAGATTAAAATAAATAATTTAAGGAAAATAGAATTTTTCCTTAGTGAATAAAAATCAAGATGGGGAATACTAAGTGGATATGAAAGTTTAGTGACTAATTTCATAATATCATAGTGAGCCCGGGATTATGGCAGGGGGGACAGTGTGCCAGAGAATGGCCCAGGTTAACAAACACTGAGAAAATGGGATGGTAGAATCTATTACTAAGATTAGCTATGGGATGTGAAAATGATGACATCATGCTTTTGTTTTGGAAGGAATGAAAGTTTAATGATACCTTCCATGCCTAAAATAACTTTACTTCTTTGCAACGACAAAGAAAAAACACAAAACATTCATTCATAGATAAAACTTCAGAACCTCTTTTCAGTCACAATTTTTAAAAGCTTTTATTCTTTCCTAAAATAAATCTTGCATATGTACTCATTTTGAGTTTATTTGGAATTAATTCTGATTCTTACAAAAATTTACATATTATATTTTGCAGGCACCAGACAATTAAAATAGTTCCTCAAAATTGTTGGGGGAGAACCCACCAAAAATAAAGACACCATCTCTGAGTTATTCCTGTAATTGCTTTAAAATACAGTGAAGAGCCTCATGATGATGACTCTTAGACCATACAAGTGCTCACAGCCTCAGTTCACTATATTTAATCATTGAAATAGAAAATTTGATTTTGAAGTTTTTTTATTCCAAATGATAAAGATTAAAATAAAAAACCCTGATTTTTTAAATGTAAGCTCTAACTAATCCTGTAAATTTGTCTGTGTTTACTTTTATTTTTGATAGTTAAGACCTTATAGTAGCTATTCAAACTATGAAATCAATAATTGTGATTTCTTTTTTTGGGTGGGGGTAATAATTGTAATTTCTTTAACAAGAAAGGTAGTAAGTATTTTCCAGTGTTGGTCAAAAAAATAACAGCAAAATATCAGAGGGAAATATCTATGAAGGTAGAGAACAATGATCAAATTATAAGACATATGGAATGGAGGTCTGAGAATATCTTATAGAACTCTGATTTTATAACAGGCAGGCACAAACATATCAAACTCAAATTAACTTTACCTTTCACTTATTGAACAAATAAAGGTAAATATAGAAGAAATTCACAGAACAGAGAGAGTTGGAGATTCAATGTTATTTATATGATGGGAAGGAATTTGAAGTAATGAATTCTTTAAGGAAAACAATGTGATAAGGAATATAAAGTCTAAAGAAAATAGAAAAGGAAATGAAATATTGTTGAATATGTGTCCTTTCAATTCCTATGCTAGGTACTATGCATACATTACCTTGTGTGATACTTAAAAATTGAGATGATAAATATTATTACAATTCCATTTTTAATGCAGAATATCTGAGGCTTAGATAAAGTAAGCAGCAATCCAGTTCAATAGTCCTTTCTCTGAAGACTAAATCCTTGATAGTACATTACATAAACTCATTTCCGCATATGTAAAGAACTCACTTTGCAAATCCTTAACAGAGCCCCTCCCTCTGACTCTCCCCTCCCCCTCCTTCTTTCTTCCTTCCTTCCCTTTTTGTTACAGTTTTCCAATTCTCCTTGACCTTCTGTACTCTTGTAAACTATTTTGTTGAAAGAAAAAGAGTTAGCAAAGCTAGTATTCCAGCTCTTCAATATTTCTATAGATTCCTTATAACCATTGCCTATTTTGAATGAATCAAAGATTAAACTGCTTAAACTAACCTACAAGTTGAGTTCCTGATGACTATGTATGTTTTTCCATGGACCATTGAATCCTTAATGTTTTTTCTCCTAGAATACAGTATATAAGAAACAGATTTGCTTCGTATTTCTGTGTTAGTAAAAGAATAATAAATTTTATCATTTCATGGAATACCAATGAACTGAAACTAAAAGCCTTCAAGATTGGATTTGATAGGTTAACAACTTTTAAATTGAAAATGATATTTGTAGTTTGTATATGTCACAATTATGCCCTATTCACCGTTTCCTCTCTTTATTTTCTAACCCATAGAAATCAAATGTATATTTAATAATCATCCATCTTGTCCATGTGTCAGTCTATTCATTTGTAAATACATTTACATCTGTTCTTTTTACTTATAACCATTCACTCAGAAATATAGACCAGGCTATTTGTATTGCATTGCTGTAACACCCTATTAAAATGGGCTAATTGAACTCTTGTAGGTCTAGATCCAATACTATTGTATTATTTTCAGAGAAACTATGATGTATAAATTCATATGAATCAAAGAATCTGTTTAGGATATAGGAGATGAATTTATGCAAGATTCCTTTTGTAAATATTCTTAGAAAAAATTATCTTGGTAACCACAGCTTTAGAAATACTTATAATTCTTTTTAAAAATCTGATTATATCTATTTATTTGCTTTTTTACTTTTGATCTTTTCAGACAGGTTCTTGCTGTGTAATTCAGGCTACCCTTGAATGCACTATGTAGCCCAGGTTAGCCTCAAACTCTGCGCAATTCTCCTGCCTCAGCTCTTGAAGTGCTGGAATTCCAGGCATATGCCACCATGCCTGGCTTCTAAAATCTGATTTTTATTTTATTTTATTTTATTTTTTGTGTGGTATTTTTAATATTTAACTCTTGTTGTTTTTTAACTGCTCTGCATGATGCATTTCAAAATTTCTTTTCGCTTTTCCTCACAGAAATTATGGAGTCAAAATTAAGACATAATAGAGAAGAGTGCATTTTATGATTTCTTTGAAACTTACTGAGCACAACTCATCATAAAAGTACAAATAATTTACATACTTTAATATTGTTCATTAAGTTTTATTTTCATTAATTTTTAACTGCTAGATAAGACCCATTAAGTTGATTCTATAGCTCCCCAACAAATTGCAACTTGAAGTTGAGGAAAATCTTGTTCTATAGTATACAATTTTAGATTACTAATATTTGGCTTCATATATAAAGAATTACTTGCTTCCCTGTTTATCCTGCTTACCTATTTCTTATTTATATTCTCTTATATCTTATGTATTCTCTGTAAGCTACTAAAAGTTTTTTGTCTTTTAGAATGATCACAAATAAAGAATTATTTGAATATACCAATCTGTTAAACTGAAATTATACAGTCATAAAATGGACTTTTTCTCCAGAGAGATTATGCTTTACTGAGAAAGACAGATATAGACTAGATAAAATAGAATAGTATATATTAAGTGATATACTAAAAGATAGACCACAGGACACAAAGGTGAAAACATTGATTTTTGCCTTAAAGAATTATATCACAGTAGGACCAATAAATAAAAATAATTTTGTCTATGAAAAACAATTTTTGTGTGAAGGTGTGTTTGTGTGCATACACACATGCTAAATTTAGTCTTAAGTGCTATTCACTATTTTGATTCTCTTAGTAAAGAACTGGTATTTCAAGTCTATATTTCTCTAAAGGTTTTGCTACTAGAAGTGAATGTATATTCAGAAATATAGTTCTCTCACTTAAGACAGATACATTTGTAGCAACACAGTGCTGTCACTTTGGGCTTTTAAGGTCTAGCAAAAACCAGTGTTCATCGTATGCATGATGTTGTATCTGAGAACTGGTAATAGGTAGCAGTCACAACACAGACATGTCTGCTGATCTCAGCGGGGTGAACCATTAAGTAGATGACTAGATGCACACACAAGGCAGGAAGCAGTAAGGGACCAAACAGCAAGAGAGGAAGGCAGTGCAGTATTTCCTTATAGGCTGAACATAAACTAGGTAAGCATTTTACAGGTAATGTAAACACACAACATATGCACATAAGCCATACAGCAAATTCTCAACTTGCTACTTATACTTTCATAAAACAAAATCAAGGAAAATGTTTTCTCCAAAAAATCTTTCTCCATGTTTGTCATCCACTTGCCAACAGTTTTTTTTTTTTTCTTTAAAATGAGATTAAAGCTAATATAGTAGGATGGTTGGTGAAAACCTTTTATTTTTAGGCTGGCTTGCTTGCTTGCTTTCTTTCTTTCTTTCTTTCTTTCTTTCTTTCTTTCTTTCTTTCTTTCTTTCTTTCTCTTTTCTTTTTCTTTTTTTTTTAAATCTTGGGCCTGGTGGGAGGTGTGTGGAGAAAGTAAAAGAGAAGAGTCAGACAGTTTGCTAAAGAGTAAGGGTCCAGTATTTCACAGTCATGCAGTAGAGCAGTCTTTACCTCTTTCCTGTCACTTTTCTTTCAGGCAACCCTCAGAAGAGTCAGACTCTATTTTCCTCTTTATTATATCTTCTTATCATCTCCTCTCTAAGAGCTTATATGCCTTATCACAATTCTTATTTCTTTTCATTTTTTTCTGCATCCTGAGAACCTTCTTTTCACTAATTTGTACTCATACTTCAAACAAGGGAATAGACAATATTTTTAGGAAGGGCCACATACTGTACTTTCTAAGGTAAAGCATATTATCTCTATTGCAGCATAGGTAGATCTCAGTAAGCTCTTTTTATATCCAAGTAGAAATAAACGCAGAGATGTTTGTGAGGACAAAGGATCAATGAACGCAGCAGTGTAAGACCCATTTGATCATTCAGAGTTTATGCTTTAAATTCTAGCAGTGCTTTATATTTCATAGGAATTTTTAACTTTTGTGATCTAAAATATGCTACATACCATCTGGAGAGTGAAATTCTCTCACAGTAGCATTTCCATGAAGGTCAGCATGGTCTTTAAATGACAAGGGCACCAATATTTTTGTTTTCTACTCAATAACTTCTGGATCATAGGAGCTTTCTGTGTTTATGCTTCTACTCTTCTCCTTAGTTGGAAACATGTTATCTGAATGCTGATAAGATGATCTACTGAGAAAAAAAAAAAAGATGATTTACCTGTTTGTCAATTCATTTACTTTAAATTGCTCCTCAGAAGAAGGTAGTGAATATAACTGATAAAATATGTATTTTAGCGCTCTTCTCTATGTGGAGGATTAGAGACTTAGTCACTGTCATCACCACTCCAAGTATATAAGCTGATTTTATCACTGTTTCATTACCAGTATAAGGTTTAGAAGAAGGTGCTGCAAAATTAAGGAAAAGGAGTTGCAGAAGGGATAAAGCTAAAATAAAAGTAAATAAGGGTAACTAAACAGAGAAATTGAATTCCTCCTTTTTAAAAGCATGTTCTGAAAAATACGAGAAAAAATCTTGTTTCCTACAGTGATTATACTTAGTATTGAAATAACAGAATATTTATGATTATATGTTTACCATAATTTGTGTAATTCAATACATTCTAAAGGCTAAATCCTTGCCTTTAGAAATGTTTTTTATAAATAAATTTATATTTAAAATTTAAAACATGATGTTGGGCCGGGGATTTAGCTCAGTGGTTCCCCCGCCTGCCTCGCCAAGTGCAAGGTCCTGAGGTTGAGCCCCAATGCAAAAACATAAATAAATAAATAAAACATGATGTTATGGGACACTTATAGTTAGAAAAATAATTACTATAGTGAAGCAAATTAACATGTCTATTATTTTACAGAATTATGTTTTTATGTTAAGAGCAACTAAGATCTACTCATTTAACAAGAAGCCTTCACACAATCAATTTTATTAACTTTAGTATTCAAGTTGAAAACTAAGTTTTGGAATAACAAACAAGTACACTGTATGGTATTATTAAGACCCTAAAGAAGATGAAATCAGCACCTCAAAAAGGTGACTGCCCCTGTACAGCTGCTGTTGAAGTATTATAATGGCAAATTTCTGGAAACAACCTTGCAGAACTTTTAAATAGTAATGTCCATTATGGCTTAACCTACATATTTAGGAAAATGATGTCTCTATAATTTCAGCCCCTTTTCCTCAAATTCTTTCCAATGAAGCACTTGGTTTTCTTTCTTTTTTTTTTCTCCAGTGAAGCACTTTTGATATGAAAAATATTCATCATTTCTTTAGGGAGGTAAAATATGCAATGTGAAAAAAGTGCTCTCCTTAATTAACAATATGACCTTAGCAATGCCATGTACCTTCCTAGATCTTAATTTTCTCTTCTATAATGTCTATAATTACTGGAGATTATATATCTATTTTTAAAATATATACTTATTCATGTATAGTTATCTAATATTCATTGTAGTCATAAATGCATTGTTCAAATACCTCAGATATATCAACACATTAAACATCACAAAATCTGATGACCAAATATTTCTTTATTGAATTTGCTCAGGATCAGAAAGCTATAGAAAACTATTGTTTCCAGGGCTTGGAAAGGGAATGATTATATGTCCAATCAACATACAGTATTTATTTAGGGCCAGCTGTGTGCTAGTAACTATTCCAGGTGCAGGGATCATTGGGTTAAGCAAGCAGAATCCCAAGTTTGTGGAGTTGATCATCATCTGTTTAAACTAATATTTAAATGTAAATGATTTAGATGTACTTGTTTAATTATCAGATAATTATAAAAGCTTCTTTACTATTGTTAGCTGTACAACAATGCAAATATTTTTATCATTATAGATCCCTACCCTTTATAGAAAAAAAGCATCATTTGCAGTGTAAATGTCTCAAGGGCTGGTACCTGCTGTACTACATTTTGTATCCATAGTCAGAGTCAAAAGAAAGTAGGTTCTCATATTTTTGTTGACTGTATAAATGAGACCTTCCTTTAATATAGGATTTAAACATTAATTTAAAAACAGAGATAGAACTTCTCCAGTGGTTAAGCTGAAATTAAAGGATTCATAAAGTTTATTCTTTTAAAGTTGGACTGGGAATATTTAAGATTTATAATTTGTTATATATCATTTACTTAATCAGTAGGGACCATCAGAGATTTTCATGCTTCATTATTTATAAATAAAATAAAATCGCTGCAGAGCATGCTATTATTAAAAATATCAAGGCTTACCTAAACTTTGAAGTAACTAGCAGAAAAGGAAATTGCAATTGTACTTCAGGGCACAAATATACATTGAAAAAGTCTCTTCTTGTTTCCATCATTTGTTTCAAAGTTTATGAGCTGTGACAAGGACCATGAACAATATTTTAACTACAGAAAAGTAATATATTTTTGTTATTAATTTTAATGTAGGTTCCACAAGAAAGATGGTAATCGAAAATTTAATCTTATGAATGCTCCAAGGAAGAAATTAAAATAGTTATGCTTTGTAATGAGAAAATAGTGTATGATATCTATAAACAATGCATGCTTTCATACATTCAAATCAGCATTTTGTCTCTACTTGAGATATATGAAAATAATTATTTGAAATATATTAATTTTAAATGTTAAGTGTGTCCAACTATCAATTTAGCATTCTTTTCTTCAGTAAAAGCCATGATTTATTTTCATGCAACATGGCTTTCATAATGTATCCATTAAGTTATAATACAAATTTCTTTTTATTTTGAAATATTTTGCATTGCTCTCATTTCAGGAAACTTGTTCTGTCTTGTTCTTCTACCCTTCCCATGTATCTCCCCTCATTTTCTTTCTCCTTTTTCCAGCGAATAATTACAGACAAATATTTGTGTTATTTTCACCCTTAGGGCTGCACTTTTTGAATGTACAACACTTAGAAGACTCTACTATTATTATTTTTTATTTTGGACTAGTCTCTGGCATTATTCACCCCAAACCTGCCACTTGGTTCACAGATATACCACTTGTGATTCACTCATCTCCAAACAAATATTTTATTATTAGATTAAAAATACAGATTGAGAGAATTGTAGATGTGTTTTATTTGGAAAATACTAACTGAATTCTCTTGTAACTGTCCTTGTTTTTAGTAGGTGGAATACTTGATGGGTAAATATGTAATTTCAAGGATTCTTCATTAATTATTATACATATGAAGAATATTTTTAGGTTTGTCTTTATATACATGTGCATACTTCAAAAATCTCAGTCTTTATTTAAATAAAGTTCAAATTTCACAATTTATTTAACCACATTTTTGGCATAGTTTCTCCAAATCATTTCATTCTCCTCTGTTTAAAATATCCCTAAATTACAAAAATTACAACAGTGGTTCAATTACTTATAGAACAATAACAACAAAAATCATACTTTGTCATTTTTATCTCCTGTATCCTCATACCTACATCCTTTCCTTTCACTTTAATTGCTTTAGTATTCATATAACCAGATTAAAAATAACTCTGTATAGTTGGTAAATTTAACAAGAAAATATCAGAAAATTAAAAGGTAAAATTTGCATCAACTCTTTGTAATCAATGTGTATTTCAGTAAAATTGAATGTGGATTGGGCCAGGGATTTAGCTCAGTGGTTTCACTGCCTGCTGTGCAAGCACAAGGACCCGAGTTCGATCCCCTGTACCAAAAAAAAAAAAAAAAATTGAATGTGGATTGAATTGAATGAAATTTTAAGTAAATACCCATTGGGAGTTATTGATACACTCATCAGAGAGAAGCAGTGGATGCCTTTGTGGAGAAAACGCTGACTAGATTCTAAGGTCAGGGTTCCCTCAGCTAGTTACATGATTCTGAGGAGGGTTAACCTGTCCATAGATAACCTTGGACCACAGGTTCCTCAGTTTTAAAAGTGAGGCGCTACAACTACACTATCAACTTATTGGAATTTTATAAGGAATTTCTGTAAGAGTAAAATTTTTAAAAATGAACTAATTTATAAACACAAATTATGGGTATTATTACCATTGTTCTCATAGTCATGAGTAATTAGTTCCTAAACTAATTAAATTATAAATTATAACAAGTTCAGTACTTCACATTTGTACAATTAAATAATTTTTAATATAGGGGGATGTATTACATTTGCAAATACAGTAAGTGTTAAAGTAATATATTTTCAGGTTTTATAAATCATTTCCTCTGAGAATTTTGAAATCATATCATTATATAAGGATGTTAATTCCTAAAGAAAGATGCTAATGATAATGTTTCCTAGTGAAACCGATGTGAAGCTATTTCTACATTTGATTCAATCATGAAATAATATGGTAAATTGTAACTTAATCACTCAGCTAGTAAACTAATCCAAACACGACAGTTATACTTTATTAAATACAATTAGAAATAGATTATATTTGAGCTTTGCTTAATTTGGTAAATATATGTTTGTATTTCTCTTATTCTTGCACTAAATATTGTTTTGAAATTGTTGCTACAGATAATTGATATGAAAGCAGTATCTACAAACTTATTTTTTAAAAACTTTATATGAGATTTTGTAAAGCAAATTATAATATATATGACATCTTAAAGGTGAATTGGGCAAACCCAATCAGATAGGAATTATCTACTCAGTAGATAATAGGACCCAATGATCCCTAGAGGACTCCAAGTAAATTTGAGGACTTATTCTCTGGGGAAAAGTCTCAATTCTGGGTTACTGATTATCAAACTTCATATAATTATATATAAGAATTTAAATATAATTTAAGAATTTAAATATAATTTAATATATTTAAGAATTTAAATATAATTTAATATATTTAAGAATTTAAATGTAATTATATTTAAGAATTTCTGAAGTCATTTTTTGGATTTAGAAATTTTGATTTAGCAGCTTTGAATTGAAACTCAGAAGTCATTTTAAGAAATAGTAGTATAGGGAGTGCATTCTGCAAATCCTTTATAATACAAAAAGAAAACTATATGAAAGGTTAGATATAATGGTTGCATGTTTTATATTTTGCACAATTGTAAACACAGATAAAAAAGAAAAAATATGTACAATATTAAATATATACAGTTTTAAAGTGTTTTTTCATGTCATCAATCTTTCCTAACTTCAACGTTTGTACTTAGTATTGGAACTAGAAATTAGTTTTCCAAATAGTGGTTACAGCAATTCCTTTTGGAGATCTTAAAATTGTCTAAAAGTTATTTCTGCAATTTTTACTGAACTGTAAGATTCCATTGATCATTAAGTGAATGTTAAGTCACTGTCCTTTTTTTCATCATTAAAATATTTCCCTTCTTGTGTACTAGGGCTCACCAGGAGAACGCGGATCAGCAGGGAGCGCTGGCCCCATTGGTTTGCCAGGGCGTCCAGGACCCCAGGGACCTCCTGGACCAGCTGGAGAGAAAGGTGCTCCTGTAAGTAACATCAAGGAGAGAATATATTAAACTGCTAACCTACACAAGTTATTACTTTTTATTGAGGAATATTAGCTCTTCATACCTGACTACATTCTCTCTGCATATGTGCCTGGTATATGAAGACACTTACTTTTCTATTTATAATAGAGAAAATTTCAAATTCAATTAAATGAGATGACATTTTCCACACTTTATGAAACCCTAATATTTGTGAGGGAGCTAGATATTATTAATGTAAAAACCTTTTTATTTTGCTCCTTTTAAAAAAATAAAATTGGGAATTTTGATTAAAACTACATCTTGCTGCTTTATATTAGAAAAGTGTGACTTTTCACACTTCTTGTATTACTACTTCTGTCTCAGTCATTTGCATAGTCTGTGAATGGATCCCAGAGAAAATGGCTGCTCTTCTGTCATTTGGCTTTGGTCTCAAGTGAGAGGTGGGAAAAATCTGACCAATTATTTCATACTATTATCATTGGGCTTTGAAATATTTATATTTTGGTGATTATGGACTTTATCCTACTCACTAGATTTATCTTTCTGTGTCAAAATTTTACCATTTATGTTTCTGCACTTGATTTAATCATTTTTCGTAAAAACATCTTCTCCTACTCCAAGATAAAATCACAAACTAATTCAATAAATATAAGTAAAAGATGCTGGTCATGATATATAAAAATATGTTTAATCTTTTTGTACACTTACAGAGTGAAGTTTAATTTTATAATTCAAAATATGATTTTATCTGCTGTAGCAAGTGAGTTGCATTCATTGTCATGGAGTTTTCTATTAATTATGAACCCTCTTCTATGACAATGGCATTCATTCACTCATTCATTCTGTCTTGATAGCCTCATCACCAACATTAGTCTCCACATTCCAACTCTGTTGTGTTGGGGATTAACTTTCCCAAAACATACTTTTCTGGAAACACATTCAAAATCTACCAGCTTCCTAATTAAAAAAACAAATTCTTGTAATTTATTACCTTTTCAAAACAGTTAAAATGTCAGTATGAGACTATGACACCTCTTTATATAAGGTGGGAGAAAAGACAAAGTTTTCCTTAAAGAGCTATATTTTAGAATGTAGTATGCACTGGGAGGAGACAGGAAGGATGTAGATTCAGTCTCTTTGATAGAAGTGCATTCAGAAATCTTGGGCACATATATTGTTTCTCACATATATTGTGTCTCAATAAATAATGCAACCAGAAAAAAGAGATTTACACTGTTTCCTATACAAATTGAGATTATCCTAGAGAAATTAAGAATTCTGTGAAGATAATATGTTGAATTGGTGTTTCAAAGCACATTAATGCTTTGGCTTAATGAAGTCATAAAATGTTGAAATAAAGATCAGAATGGAAAAGTACTGGAAATGACTGAGAAATTTATTTGGAGAGACAAATGAAAATTTATTGACAGATGACAATTGAAGAAGTAGGATTTGGACCTAGAGTTTGTTAATAATTGCTGAAGTTATGAAAAGGGAAGGTGAAAGGAAATGTCTTTCTCACCTACCCTCTCAGTGGTAGCCACCAAAAGCAGCTCCATGATGTTCCTTCTGTTCTTATAAATTGTTACTGAGAAAAATTAACCACTAGATTTAGTATTATGTTGTATTTTTAAGGAGGTGTTTAAGGATAATGGGAGAAAGTAAATCCAAGGGTCTTGAGTTAGAGTACCCATGCAAAAATATAGTTAAAAAAAAAACAAAACTCATGGAAATGTTGGCCAGAATGTTAAGTGTAGCATTTTACATTTTTCTCTTCCTAATATAAATTTTAAATTTCATCTCCCTTGACTGGCTTGTGTTATAAAAATGATATGCAATTATCAGTAGGTATAGGCTTGCATGAAGAAAAACACGAGTTGGGTCATGCAGAATTCAAGCCCTTGGTCCACTTATTACCCACCCATTACTTGGAGGGGAAAAAGTGGAAAATGAGAGTCACAAATATCCAGACGACCCTACTTATGGCAGTAATTATGGCTTAAACTCGACCCCAAATTATAAAACAAATTAGAAACTCTTGGAGGTAAAACCAGAGGATGAGCTAAAACTCCTTCCAACTTTCTTCATTGAAAAAAAATTTGATGGGGAATATGATTCTTAAGGAAAACGGTATTAGGAAGGTACTTCACAGAAGGGTTACAGGTAGGAAGCTATATTAATTATATATTGGGGATCTGGTTGTAGGAATGGTTGGAAAAGCTAGACTCAAGATACAAAAAAGAAAATGAATTAACCATAAATAAATTAAGCCATAGGAGTTAGAGATTTTAGGAAAAATAAGCTCCATATACTTATTTAAGAGCCATGTTAAGAACCCTTCTTTTGGATTACTATATGATGCAGTGTTGAGAAAGAACAGAGGTTTGGATCCATTCTGGAAAATCATAATATGTGTGAGTTATGAAAGGATTCCATAAGAGAAAACAAAATTAAAAGATACTATGAGTGATAAGAAAAAATGTGTATGTATATAGTTATGCGTATATGTATTTCCAGAGGTATGTCTTTAAACAGACCAAGGGAGAAGAATTTCTTTATCGAATGTTTTAAAATAAAAATCATATTGAAAGCTGAAAAGAGAGAGAGAGAGAGAGGGAGAGAGGGAGAGAGAGACTAGGATTTGACCCACTGGACATTTATAACCATTGGATAATCATAGTGGGGTTCAAAAACAAAAGTGGACTATAAAGGGTTGGGGTTGATTCATGTGGATTGCTTCAAGTAAACCAGGGAGCTAAAAGAAGAATGGGCAGTAGATGGAAGTCCTGAATGCATTGTCTCTTATTATTAATGTACTGAACATATATTTACTACTATATCAGTAGTATGAAAAGAATAAGTGAAAAGTGAAGAAGTTAAAGAAGGTTAAGGTTATTAATTTAAAGACAATTAAAATTGGATTTGGACTCAGCTTATTTTTTATTTAGTTCCTAATTTTGTTTAAATTTCTTAACATCGAAACTGTTTCCTCATCTCCAAAAAGAGGATAATCATAGTGCTTTGTGAAGATTAGATGGAATTATACTTCTAAAGCACTTGTGGCTTTTCAGTAGTCATTTTTATCATCATCATCAATGTATGACCCAGAGCTGTCATAAAGAAGGATGAAATGATAACCCCAAAATACATACATGGGTAAGCGATTGAGTAGAGAGGAATGCATTTTGTGAATTGTGATAATATTTAAAGGTATAGGTGTAGGTTAAATATGAGACTAGACCAAGTAAAAAAAGGACATGAGGATGTGAAATTAACTATCAATCTTCTATGGCAAGATTTTGTGTTGTATGTAAATGGAGAGGTAGAAGGGGTGAAATGAAGATGACTGTCTAAGGAAATATGGATATTTCTATTCGTTGTATAGGTTGTTGTCCAAAGGATGCATGAGAGGAAATTATGCCATCATAGAAAGTTATAAATGATAAAACTGTGCATCATTTGAAAGATCTTTCCCATCTCTGCACCTATTAAGATCAGAAGAAATAGATGGCAAGTGGTTGTTGCATACTAACATGACAGCAGATGAGGAGAAATTTAATTTCCAGATAACCTTGTACTAAGGAATTGACTTTTTGAGTCAAGGCTAGCAAAAAAATCCAAACTATGTGGGGATATATGAGTTGCCTTTTGTGTTTCAAGTAGCCAAGTTCACATGAAGAACATGCCACATTTTATGAATTTTGATATGCTTGAAATATCACAACATTTTATTGATAAAGACAGCAGGGTGACATCAAGAGTGTGTTTTATATAATGACTGTGTCATATTTTCAAAAACAAAATCATATGGACTTTGGACAATTAATGAAGTTGTCAACAAATTAACTTTATTTTGTAGATATTTTATTTTTATTGTCATTAATTGATTAAGTAGAAGTAGTTGATAAGGTAGTAGGAGATAGTTCATGGTAGGTCACATTAAGCTTAATCAATGTGGGGAAAGATAGCAAGTAATTTTAATAGTTCACACCAAGGACACTAGTATTTTGAAAAAAGTTATCAGTGAGAGAAATAAAATAAAGAAAGTACATTCAAGTGATAACTAGTAGGTATAGGATTGTAGTTGATTTTTAGAGCCCTTGTCTAGCATGTCCTAGCTGTGGGTTCAGTCCCTGGCATACAAAAAGAAACAGACAAAAACAAAGAGGTACTAAAACTTATAGCAGATAAAAGATAGTCAGTATAAAGGTGCAGAGGATGGTGAGGGGACTGCAGGGAAATAGATAATGCAAAGACAGGACCTAAGGATGTAGATTTCCAACTGGTTTAACAAGAGAAAAAGAGAATCACTGAATGCACTAAAAAATGCTGTTTTATTCAAAACTAATGAAGTTTTGACTGAAAATACAAATTGCTTTAAACTCTGAAGAGACACTTTACAGCAGCATTGCCCAACCTGTCTGGCACCTGGGATTGGTTTTGTGGAAAGTAATTTTTCCACAGACCAGGAGTGGGGTATGGTTTCAGGATGATTCTAAGGAGCATGCAACCCAGGTTCCTCCCGTGCGCAGTTTACAGCAGGCTCCATGCTCCTGTGAGACTGGAACACCACTGCCGATCTGACAGGAGGAGATGATCAGGTGGTAGAGCCAGGCATGAGGATCAGTGGTAAATACAGATGGAACTTTGCTTGCATGCCTGCTCCTCCTCTCCTGCTCTGCAGATTGGTTCCTAATAGGCCATAGACAGATCCCTCTGTTGGGGACCCCTGATTTACAGGATATAGAAGTTGTCTTCATTTCAAGTCTGTATTATTTAAAATCACATAATATAATATAGATTAATTTATAAACAAGGAAATAATGGCTATTGGCAGAATCAAAAAAACAAATTTTCAATCATGAAAAGCAACAGGGAATTAAAATATCAAAATCCAGCTTTTGTTAAAAATAGGAAAGTGTTACATGGAAGACATGTAAAGTTGGACACAAAAGCAAGTGGATTTTATGATTTTCTAAGCCTCATGGCCACTGCATGGTGATTCCAGTGGCGCTGAGGAAGAGGAGGAGGAGGAGGAGGAGGAGGAGGAGGA
>NW_004624857.1:5814478-5868469 GCF_000247695.1 Heterocephalus glaber | reverse complement strand
GTGCCAAGTCTTGCTTAGAAAGTATGTGTTTGAAAGAAAAATTCTCAGCTGACTCCTAATAAGTTTTGTGGGCCATAGGCAGAGTCATAAATGATTGAAAAGGACAGTGCTCTTAGTGATGAAAGAATGTAGAGATCTGTTCTGGTACCATCTGATAGCTGGAAGTTTTTCTCCCTTAGAATTATTAAACAATTTATTTTTGTCAAAAATAGGAGCTAGTTTATTTAGCTATACATGTAGTTGTAGTTATATTTAAATATTGCAGTGAATAGCTAATTCACTGTTTTTTAAAGCAAATTATCGATCTGCTGAATTTTCAATGCAGGGAGAAAAAGGTCCCCAAGGCCCTGCAGGGAGAGATGGAGTTCAAGGTCCTGTGGGTCTCCCGGGGCCAGCTGGTCCTGCTGGCTCTCCTGGGGAAGATGGAGACAAGGTTGGTGCTCATTATTTGTGTTAGTACAGTTTGTGAAGGAGCTTGATTTTTTTTTCTCAAGCATTCTGTAATTAGCATTTCTCAGCTTTAGACTTCAGTTGAAAGATTACCTTTTTCAAATTTTATTGCACCTTCCATGTGCTCAAAAGTTTTGTTTTAGAGTTTGAAGATTAATTTGTCCTACATTAAATGGTATACAGATTACAAAAAGAAAAAATGGAATAAGAAAATAATTATAACCAGAGCATTTATTTTTTTCTGAAATGCATATAAAATAAAAATAATTACTTGTACATGTTTAGCCCTTGTGTCTTGGATATTGCACAGTACGATTGAGTTACTCACTTGCCCTACTCCCTTTTTCCAAAATATACAACACTAAGCTTTTTATTCTGTAAGGTCATGCTAAATATTTGAATTACATATATTTTTAATATTATTACAAAATGCAATAGAACATTTGTGAATCAGAGCTATGATAATATACCATACTAATATTTGGAAAACTAAGAAAAGTACTTTTTGATTAATGTGTGATTATTTGCCTGTAAATCAATGTACTTTCATTATTAGTTTATAATGATGGTATCTGAGACAAAATAAATAATTTAAATTGTATAGTTTCAATATGCCTCAATATTAAACTAACTTGGTTTGTCTGTGTATTAGTCAATATCAGAAAGTCGAGAGCAGAGAGAGCCCAGGATTCTACACTTTAAACTGTGTTATTAAACACTAGCATGTGATTACATTAAATGATAATGATGACAGTGCAATGGCATATATGACAGAGATTAACTTAAATCTTTCAAATTCAGGGTGAAATTGGTGAACCAGGACAAAAAGGCAGCAAGGGTGACAAAGGAGAAAATGTGAGTTGATTAGTACTTACTGAGACTGCATCTTCACTTAACACCTTTTACTGTTTTCCATGGATATTTTTTCATAGTACTACTTGGTTCACTAGCCAAATGTTATAACATTAGTATTTTATTATCTTTTGTGGTTGTATAATTTGGAATAGTGTATAAATCTCTGAGTTTTTATATTTATGTGGATAGGTAAAGTCTGATATTTACAAGTTTTTTTATAATCTCCACTTTAGCAAAAGAAATAGCCTTTTTTCCATATAATTATGAGAAAAATATGTATATATATATATATATCAAAATAAATACAACTGCTACATTCTATGTGACTGCAGATTAATAAGGCTTTTCTCATATATGGTACTCATTTTGGTTAACAAATGAATCTATCAAAATAATTTGTTTCTCACAAAAATGATGTATTCACTATAACCTCTAAGACTTTTTCTTCAATCTTTACCATTTTAAATACTATTCAAATAATATATTGTAAAAATTTCCTCTTTCTTAGATTAAATACATTTGGTGATGATAGCTTCTGTACTGAAGAATATTTTTGTTATTTTGTATTCTTAAAATAATATCTATAGATATTTACTTCCTAAATTATTTCCATTTTTCTTTAAGTGTTTACATATTTGCTTTCTAATAGAAATTCAAATTGATAAAGTAATGTCCATTTGTATATTTTTGACCCAGTATAGAAATGTATGTATCAGCCCTAGTAGTTATTGTTAATAGACAAATCCAGTTCTGTCCTTGGCTCAACTGTTACTCTGTTGCCTTCTTAGTTGAAATTACTGAATACCTTAACACACAACTTTGAAAAGAGGTTTTATTAGAATTGACTTGCAAAATCCTATGAGATGAATGTTTATACCTAAGAAGAAAAATCTAGAATCAAAACAAAAACAACTGGGAGATAATTGCAGTAAAGTACATACACTATTATCTAATTAAAATACTGTATGCATTTAACAAAAGGTATGTTTGAAAAAGTTTTTTCTTCCTTAAAAGCTAATTAAATATGACCGTGTGATTAATATTTAAGCTATTCATTTTCAAACAGTTTTGTCTTTTACACTCCATATATTTCTTAAGACATCAAGATGCTTTTTTTCTCTGTGGGTTTTTATACTATGATTTACCATAAGAAAAGTTTAAATATTCTTGTATTGATTTATTTAAAATTAATAACAAACATATTTAATGAATAATACCTATATTTTCCCTCAAGCAAATATATACAGTACAAGGACTAGCATGTATTATCTGTGCTTGCCGTAATAGAAGAAGCTATAGTCTTAAATCTGTTTCTCAGTTAAGTCTGTAAGGACATGTTGTTTTGTTTGAAATCCAAGTTCACACAAATATATATTTGGAAAAGAGGGAAACATTAAAAAAATCTCAGTTAAGTTTGGATATTCTTTAATTCCACATATAAATTTCATAAATGCTGATTTTTTCTTAAGGATCAACTTTAATAGGGATTCTGATACCAAACTAGCGAGCTCTTTGTGTTATTTTATTAAAATATTTTCAGAAAGGGTAGCTATGAGGCCCACAGTGAGAGATAAAAGATTTCAAAAATTCTAATATACTTTGACGTTTAAATTTTATCATTGATAATAAATAGTTGTTTTCCTTGAAGTCAGAGCCTTGCTATGTTTTCTTTTCTTTTTTTATTCATTAATTTTATTGGTACATTTTAGGTATACACTATGACAACATTCATCTGTGGGAATTTGTACCTTTACATGATATATCTTGGTTCTTATTTTTTCCCATTCCCCTGCCCTTCCTTCAACCCCCCCACCTCTCTCTATTTACAAAAGGGAAGGGGAAGCGGGAGGGGTAGGGAAAAAGAAGGAAAATGAATAAATACGAGAAAAGGGAAAAACAGAAACAAAGCCTTGCCATATTTTGAATATATTCCTGTCATATTCCCAATTCTAAATAATAAGTTTTATGATCAGTCTCGCTTTCAAGTGAAAATAGTATTTCCTGTAAATTTACTAGTTCAGATTGCAACTTAAACTGTAGTCTAAATGTCTTATGTGATAGACATTGCATTTAAGTACAGTATAAAAGAACTTTGTGTCTTTAAATGTGGTCACACCAATAGCAAAAGACTCGTACACAGTCAATATTTGATAAAACTAAGAACTTTCAGTGCCTCATCAAGAACATAACCATCTTTGTGATGGGTAAGAGTATATGTTGATGAAAGTTATATGAGTGCTATAGAGTTTTATCTATTGACATGATGTCTGCTAAGCCACCAGCAATTTCATCCGCTATTTCTTTTGTGTCATGACTGCAAAATTTCTATATATAATAAAAGAAAACTAATGTCATAGGGTTTTATGAGAACAGTTTTGAGCTTCCAGAAACATGAAAGGTTCTGAAGTATCCTTGGAAAACATTTTCACTCTTTGCTTGAGACAATTTCCCCTAAAAGCCAATACTGTGATAAAGAACAATAGAATCCAATAACTTTTATTTTTTTAATGCCTGAAACTTTTATGCAGTCTGACCGGTTATTAAATAAGAAAATAAATTAGTTAAAAAGTACCTGTGCATATAAGATTCATAGTGACTTTTGAGATCTATTGTTCACAATAAGTATTTGATTATGTTTAATGTACTACTAAATTGGCATGTGTGTATGGGAAGCATTTTTAAATTTCATATATCATTACATTTCATCCTTATAGAATCCTCAGAATCCAGATGTTCATTAGAAGTTAGTAAGCAGGAAAATAATTTTATGTGTTGCTTCTGACTCATACATATCTCATGAAAGAAATCTCATGTTTTAAAATTTTTCGAATGTGAATCTTCAACTTGATTTAGATTAGCATACAATTCCATTTTAAGAAATTTACAACATTGAAAGTGCTACTTCTTTTCAATAAATGTCAGTTTAAAATTGACTCTAGTTATGAAAGTATGAGTTTCCAAGTTGTAAAATAATTAACAGTTGACCTGAGTACAAATGACTCTGAAATAAGGTTTTCTTTTTATAAATTTGTAATCAGCCAAAGGTTTTGCTATATGTAATTGAAGTTTTTCTGGATTTCAAAATGATTGATTTTTACCTCTCTGTAGGGTCCTCCTGGCCCCCCGGGTCTCCAAGGACCAGTTGGTGCCCCTGGAATTGCTGTAAGTACTCTACTTTGTTCACCAAATCTAAATCTTTACAACTTCCTGATTATATTTATGAATTTGTCACATAACCAGTGAATTTTTTGTGGCAGTACCTTTTTTCTATGCTTGATGTTGAATCACATTTAAATTAATGTAGCTAAACTAGCTGATCCTGATAAACAAAAAGCAGTATGTCTTGGTTTGCAAAGAGAATAACTAGTTATAAGTACTCAATATGCAATAAATTTTGAAGGTTATTTTCATTACACAGTTATTACTTTATTTAGTGTGCTCAATCAAATCAGTCAACCATACTCTGGAAACAAAGAATTTTAGGAAGACAAACAAGTATATTTGCAACAAATAATGGGAATTTTGTCTACATTTTATTTGGTTATTCTCAAATAAATTAGCTTTTAATGAGTTATGGAGGACAATATACTTCTATAGTATGTCAGGATGGTTTTTCCAATGTGTGGTAATTTCCCTTACTGTTCTTTAGGGGGGTGATGGTGAGCCAGGCCCCAGAGGACAGCAGGGCATGTTTGGACAAAAAGGAGATGAAGGCTCAAGAGGTTTCCCTGGACCTCCTGGTCCCATAGGTCTTCAGGTAAGGTGTTCTCCACACTGTTTACATGGTCATTGCTCCTCACTCTAACTTGTCTTGGTGGAGGTAAAACAAAGGGTCTGTTCTCTCTTCTATGTAAGTAATTGGGCATAATGAGTATTTTGTTTATATAGTGAAACTTCAAATGTTTTTTATCAAGTATCATTAATTTTTCTGAAAATGTGTCCGCACATTAATGTATCATCCAACTTAGGGATTCTATACTAAAATATGTAGAAAATTGAACAAAAGAAAAGGGATGTGACTGTTATGGTATGTAGTGTTTCCTCAAATTTTACATTTAATTTGCAATACCTACAACTTAAGAAAATGGTCCTAAAGTGAAATATTTATGTCATCCGTTAAACTCTGCATTTATATTTAAGTATTTTAAGTTTCTGTGCATTATAAATGAAATAAAATCTCTGAAGTTGAGGGCATGGGAATCTAAAACTTCAGTAATCGCCTTCTGGTAATTTTGGGGCAGACTGAGATGTAGAAAACATTACTTGGATAGTTCTTTCCAAGAACTTCATTTGGAGGTCTGGAAGTGGGTCTCAGAGCAGGGAAACAGTTTGGGAAGCACAATAGCCATCTCTTTTCTTAAACACCTTAGTACTGGCATTTGAACAAACAATAAAAAAAATCCTGGTGTGTACTATCCATTATAAAGTAGTAATTAGGGTTTTCTCATGAAAATGAATATACTGTACACTTAAAACTTTGGAAATACATTCAGTAAAACAATCTCCTCACTGAAAATTATGTGGAATTAGTAGGTCATAAAAAACATTTTAGTGGGTTATTTTCTGCATTTAAAAAAGGAAATTGAGCAAGTTAAGGTAAAATAGAATAAAAGTCTCAAAGGTCATTATCTATGCAAAAAGGTAAATACTGCTCTTTGAAATTCATGTTTCAGCTACTTTGCGCATGCGTGCATAAGGGTAATAAATAAATTGTATTTAGTGTTGGTCATAATCACATAACTCCTAGCCTCTGCAGTTCAGCACTAAAATGTCAATAATTTTACTAAAATATCAGGTGGTGAGATCTTGAGCATTATTTGTATTTGTATTTCTTAGATGTAATCTGAAATTCTGCAGTACAAACATTAAAAAACAAGAACAAGAAGAAATATGTTATGTCATAAATTCCAAGATCAAATTGTGTATTTAGTTATTGTAATAAAAATTAAATGGCTTAATATTATACATAAAATAAAGTTTACTTGTGAATGTGGATGTAAGATTTCATCACATTTGTACATCACTTAAAATATAAGTATTTCAGCAAATGTGAGTCTCTAAATATTAGTTTCCATGTATTTACTTAACTTTCCTTAGAAATTCACCAACATATGGTTTTAAATACATAAGTGGCTTTTATTTTTCTACTCTGTTGTTTTAGGGCTTACCAGGCCCACCTGGTGAAAAAGGAGAAAATGGAGATGTTGGCCCCATGGTAAGTTGATGGATATTGTATATTTCCACACCTTTCATGTCTTGATTAGAATTTACTAATAGGATCAGTCCAGTCTTAAGCTTATAGTACTTGCTGTATTGACCTGTTTTTTTTTTTTTTTTGCCACGCAATCACCATATGCAAATCATTAAACATTGTTAATACATTTTTTGAATATCTCTCCTTTCTTTTGTTTGCTTCAACATAATGATATATGCATATCTGATATTCATTGGTTCATATATTGTTTTTAGTATCCTCCATATATTATTGAGTATCATGAATTTTCACATATTAGTTATTTCTTAGTTTTTTCTGGACTTTGATGTGGAACAAGTAAATAACATGTTATATGCTCACAGGATTTCTATAAGTTGCAAATATTTATAGAGAATAAAATATTTCATGTATCTTGAAACAAAATGTAAATTTAATAAAGAATTATTTTGTACAGAATGCAATGAATTGAGATTACTTGTATTTATTAAGCCTGCTTTTCTACTCTAAGACTTCATGTACAATCTGAAGTGCATTTATTTACTTATTAAACATTGCATAAAAATAATTTACCAAAGTAATGGAAATCTATAGTAAAATGTAATGAACACATCTCTTACTTGTGGTTTCCTTTCTCCATTGCCCCCAAATTTTAGTTTCATTTGATATTTTTACACTTGTATATTATATTTTATAATGATCATACCTATATTATACTATTTGAAATACATTTCATATTTGCTAAACCTAACTGTATGGAATGCATAATAAGTACTGTCAATTCAAATAACTAATGAATCCTTCCAAACAGTATCAGATGCATAGCTAGTTACTTTTTTGATAGGGTTGCTCTGGTTCTATGAATCATTGTTACATATCGTTGATACATTCTCCTTGATTTTATGGTAATAAGTAAAACTAGAAAAGCTTTTCAAGCATGGCATCAAAATAAAATGAGACCTTTTAAAAAATACTACTAATAATGTAGTAGTCACTACAGGCTACTAGTCACTATTTTAAACACAGCTTTGAGGTAAGGAGTTATAGCCATCAGTAGTGTATAAAAAGTGCCCTGAGGTAATTTAAATGCACACTCAGGAAAGAGAAACTTTGTTTTGGGAATACAATTAAATAGCTACTCTTATTTCCATTTCTAGTATGTAGAACTGAAGAATTCACTCACACACGCACACACGCACACACGCACACACACACACACACACACACTGCATAAAACCAAATAACAAATAAATAGAGCACATAGTGCTTTTATTGAATTAATTAATTCTACATCTAGCAAAGTACATTTTTTGTTCCTACGTTTTGTTCTCTTTATAATTTATTATATTCTGTTACAAAATATTGTTAGTTGTTTCATCCTAGACCTTATCCTAGACAGTAGCCATAGGCTTCCTTGTCAAGTTGTTTTATTTCTGAAGTACTGATTTCCTCATAGCTATGTGAAAAGGGGCATTGGATAACATGATGTTGTATTCTTTAAGAAAAACGTATCACCCTTATATGCTTCACTGACTATGACTTCACAGGCTTTTTTTTTTTTAGTTTTCTTAAAAAGACAAATTTTGGAAATGCATTTGAGTTTTACCCTTTTAAACTTTATTATTTATTTTACAGGGTCCACCTGGTCCTCCTGGCCCAAGAGGTCCTCAAGGTCCCAATGGAGCTGATGTAAGAATTGTGAAATATATGCTAATTACTTTGAAGTTAAAATTTAAGTACTGGTGTTGTTTCATAGCAGATATATTCTGAGATATAATGGAGATAATTACACCATTTTTCTGTCTTAGAAGTGGATAACAACTGAAGGATCAGCTATTCACTCCCCGTAATTATACATGAAAAGGACTTTGTAGGGAATAAGTCACCATGAAGATAAAATAGACACATTCAAAATATATTTCACATTCAAAATATATTTATTGGTGAATGAGAAATATTATCTGGATTATTTGCATTATGATAAACCAGATTGTTCTGATACCTAGATTTATCATACATGTGATAATTTTCAATAAATATTTGATTTCTTTGAAACTTTAGCTTCATCTCTAAAAATGGCATGATGAGGTGGTATGTAATTGGCTTTGTGCTAGTGTAGATCTAAACTCTAAACACTACTTATCTGTGTACCTATGTAAAAGCTGTTTCTTATAAGCTTTACCTTTTGTATTTTCAGTCTATAAAATATGTGAAAGTTGGGCCAGGGATTTAGCTCAGTGTTTCCGCCGCCTGCTTCACAAGCCCAAGGACCCGAGTTCGATCCCCGGTACCAAAAAAATTAAAAAAATTTAAAAAAATATGTGAAAGCAATATGTGAACAAGTACACATTTCAGCATGAAAAATGTTTCCTCTCAGTTGTATAAAAAGAGTATTTTCCAAGCTTGGAAATTGGTCCAATATTGTAGGATTTGGAAAAGTAGTGTCACATTTATCTTATTGTGATGAGTGGATTTCTAGGTTCTGGGGATCTAGTTCTGACTTTGTATTTTGTATTTTGTGTGATCAAAATATGTGATCTCTTCATTCTTATGGCTGATTTTTTATTGCTCTTCTATGCCTGCTTCTAATTCTAGAAGCCCAGAACCATATAGAGTAGAAGCTATTGACCTAAAAGAACTCTGGAGTTTTAATTCGCATTAAGTAATATAAGGCAAAAACAATTTTTATAAGTGGTGTTTTTCGTATGGATTATGTAATTATTTAATGGAGTCATAATTTTGATCCACTACAAAATCACCTTGCAAAACTGACCTAACTATTCCATGGCAAGAGAGATTTGAAATCATGATCCAAGGATTAACTGGCATGAAGAAAACTGGAAAATCTCCTCCTTTATCTTTAAATTCTGATGTTTGAAAGTTAATGTGATATAGTAAATTATTTGGATGAGTGAATTTAATGACTCAATAAAAGTCATCATTTTATCACAACCCTGTAATTATTCAGAAATTTCTTACATATATTCTCCCTCTTTTAGATGAAACTAGATGTATGTTTATTAACTTTCTATTTTGTTCTAAGAAAAGGACAACTGTATTACTTTTTCTAAATTCCAGGGACCACAAGGACCCCCAGGATCTATTGGATCAGTTGGTGGTGTTGGAGAAAAGGTAAGGAAATTAGTGATATGAAATTTGAGAACATAGAAATTAATGTTTTCTGACAATGTTCCTAATATTTTAAATGCTTCTAGTATTAGCATTTTCTAAGTTTTTTTATCTAGTTATGTGACTCACCTCTCATTTAGTAGTTACACAAATTAAAGTTAAAATAATATTTGAGATATCATACTTTTGATTGCAAGATATTGAATGAATGATGTGCATAAACTACTTTCTTTAACAGCTGCATGTTTTTGATATCATTATCCATTTTCGTAAACTGGAAAATGGAATCTTAAGAAATTTTAATCATGGAGCTGAGAGTAGTCGTACACCTCTAATCCTAACTACGTAGAAGTCTGAGGCAGAAGGATAATCAATCAAGGCCATCTGGGAAAGACCTATCTTAAAATAAAAACTTACAAGGACTGAGGGTGTGGTTTAGTGGTAGGGTGCCTTGGGTTTCAATCCTCACAACACTTCAGAAGAGGAAGAATTTTAGTAATTTCATCAAAGATTTTTGTTAGGTGACTCCACCAGAATGTACTACAATCATGAATGTGGGATGAAAGTAAAATATCTGTATTTACTACTGAAAAAAGAAGAGATTGTTCAGTATAACTAACTTAAATGAGAAATAGAATCCTTCACAAAACAAAAGAATTAATCATTGAACTTGTAATACATTGGGTTGTATTTTCATTGCTAATACTATGACCTGTCTTGGACATTTTTCAAAATAATTGACATATGCCATAATATCTGGGCTCAAAATAGCTTTTCTGGTGAACATGATTTCATCCAAATACGTGCTCTTTGTTTTATAAAAATGTCAAAATCAGTCAGTTCTTTCTTAATGTCTGCATTTATGCTCACTTAGTAGTAGAAATTGCAAGAAAATTAACATGTTTTCTTGATTTTAAAAAATAATTTACTTACTATTTTTGAAAGAATTAAATTTCATACTGTAAAATAGTTTTCAGTGAAAAAATGTAAGTTTTCTGAATTTGCTATTTATTAAAAAGTATCAGTGGTGCAAATTTATCCCATACTTTAAAAGTGATTCCCTTCTTGATATCAAGCCTTTTTCACATATTTTAACTAGTTTTCAAATTCATTTATTTTAATTAAAGGATTTAACTCCTCCCAATATAAACTGTAATGAAATTAAAATGTTATTTTAATATTTACTTCTGCAAAGCACTCACATTCTTGTATCTATATTACGATTACCTCTATATGATTAACTATCAAAATAGTTCATTCCTGGGCCGGGGATTTAGCTCAGTGGTTCTGGCGCCTGCCTCGCAAGCGCAAGGTCCCGAGTTCGATCCCCAGTACCAAAAAAAAAAAATAGTTCATTACTTACTAAATTACAGTAAATTCTCCTTCTTCCTCTCTCCTCCCCTCCCCTCCCCTCCTCTCCTCTCCTCTCCTCTCTCTCTCTTTCTCTACTGTGTTTCTTTTGTAGTACTGGGGAACAAACCCAAGGCCTTTGCACTGAGCTACATTCCCAGAATCTCCAGCCCGTTGTTTAATATTTGTTTTTATATAGCCCATTTTTTATTTGCTAAATTGCCCAGGATGGACTAAAACTTGTAGTCCTCTTTGCTCAGTTTCCTGGAGTACTGGAATGACAGGCGTGTGCTACCACATCGAGCTAAATTGGAAAACATTTTAAAAATTATTATAGTTTTAATGAAAAAACAATGTTATTTGTTTGGATGTTTTTTATATTTTTTTAATTGAAAGTTTTGTGTGTAAATTGATCCGGTGGTTGGATTGCGTTTGAAAAAACATTTATCATTGGATTCATTTATCCTAAAAAGAACAGTAGGAGACAGCACTGGCCTGTAAAGGATACCAACCTTACACATTTTCCTTTTCCTTTTATCGCATCTCTTTAGGCTCTAATGCTGTCTAGAAAACTGAGAAAGTTAGCCTTCAGATTTATTACCTGTTTCAGCTTGTCTTGTTTCCTGAAGATTTAGAATGCAGAGGGAATAATTTTAAGCACTTCTTTGCTTCGTTCTTGCTGTTTTTTCTGAAAAGCTCTTGAAAATAGACCCTGGTGCCAGATGTTTGTTTTAAGGAAGTCACACATTGTTTCCATTTAGTGTAAAGCCTCTGGAGTGAGACATGGGGCTTGTGAGAATGATTCAATCAGATCGATAACTTACCTTTTTCCTTTTCATCATGCCCAATTTGAAATTAGTTAAATTACAAAACAAGGAGTTTTCAGTTTTCTTTTATTTTCTTAACTTTCCTATGTAACAAAGAGCAGGCTAGAAACAAAATTCTGATCTTTTCTTAGAATCTAGGGTAATATAATTTGCTATAGATTACAATATTCTGACATCAGCTTCAAATCTGACTGAATAGAAGAATGTAATAGCCTTAGTCACACTGCAGTTTGTGTAAATACATTTATTTTTCATATAATGAATATTTGCTCTAGTTATATCTGAACTTCAAAAATTTCCTCAAAACAAGTAACCATTTTTGTAGTAAAAACATTCTTCTTTAAATGTTTTACCATTTAAAAATTGGAAGAATATTTTCAGAATCTTTGTTAGTTTAAATTTATAATTGACAAGTTTGAAAAGCGAAGAGAAAAACCATATAAAGCCTCATTAAAAAGACTATAGTTTGGGCCGGGGATTTAGCTCAGTGGTTCCACCGCCTGCCTCGCAAGCAGAAGGTCCCAAGTTCGATCCCTGGTACCAAAAAAAAAAAAAAAAGACGATAGTTCTTTTTTCCTGTAGTTCCAATTTTCTACAATATTCCCCTGGTTAATACATAACAAAATATTTTAACATTACCAATATTGTTCTATATTATTAAAATAATAATATGTATGTATTCATATAAAATATTTAAGATGGACACGTTACAGTTCATTTGAGTGACAAACTACTTGTTTCATTTCAAAGACATAAATAACAGTTCAAAAAACACTACTTATATATCATTCTATCATCCTGAGATAGGTGATTTTTGTTCATGAATAATGTAAGTGGAATATTTCACTTGTGAGATTTACACAAAATACTAGAAATTTTTACCATTCATCCTCAGAGAGGAAGTTTTTCACACTATTATTCTGCTAATAAATTTCTGGAAAGTACTTTATGTCTTCCACCATTATGCATATAATTGAAGAAGTTAAAATATATACAAGTTCTCAGGGAATAGGGAATAATAAACATAAAAGTTTCTTCTCTGGAAATATGATAATATTTAACATGATATATTTCAAGCCAATTCAGAAGGAGTGAGCTTCTGCCAGAGATACTGGAAATATCTGTATTAAAAATTAAAGGATGCATAAGCTTCATATTATTTTTTCAATTTACAACAATTCCCATTTCAAATCAATAACATCGATTATTTAAACACAGTACATTTATGTACTGTATTACCTCACTTTAATGGTAACTTGAACACACTGTTATATTTTGTATATTTCTAAGTATGAGACGTTAGCCATAGATTTTAGCTTCTAGTCTACGAGATTTATTAGTTTGCTAGAGTAGAGAATAGCCATCACCTTCTAAACAAAGAGATCATAAAAACTATCAAAATTATGACATGTTTGTACTCAAATAGAGCAATTGTTAGTGTCCAAGTGCCTTCTATATTTCACAATTATAATCTTTTCCTGTTTTCTTTAGATCTCTACTAAATGTATTCTCTAATATCATCAGCATATTACCCAATTATTTGTTGATGTAATAAAGAGAAGGTGAATTTATATTTCAGTAAAAATAATTTGAAATATTTAATCAATAAACCTGGTTATAATATGAATATTGAGGCTATAATATCTGCATTCCATATTTTATTAGGAAACATGCAGTTGTCTGTTACGATGGTTGGTGGTAACCTGAATTAATGTGGCTGTTACTTAGGAAAGCTGTAGCATCTAGTGTATCTAGTTCTCACTTCCCACCTGATTAATACAAATATTTAAGTCAGAAATACAGAAAGCTCCTTTCTTTTATCCAACTTTTGATGCTTTATACACAAAATAATAATTTAGGGATGGTCTACAATGATATAGTCATAACTGAAGAGAGTTTTAAATATGGAAAATGCTTCTGTTTTAAACCTCATTTGATTTTTTTATAGGGTGAACCTGGAGAAGCAGGGAACCCAGGGCCCCCTGGTGAAGCAGGCACAGGTGTAAGTGCTGTCTTATTGTCACCATAGGGCATAGGTTCAGGAGTTTCTTTTAAAGCATTTTAAACATGTAACTTAATTCCTAACTATGACTCACTTTGTCACTTTCACTTTCTAACCCTTTAAAAGTAATCATAAATGCAAAGCCTTATTGTTTAATAACTTCATACCCTTTACGTATTTAGATTCACACACAAATTGAAAAAAATCATCATATTTGCATAAGCAAAACCATTAAAAGTATAAGCTGTTCACTGACTTTGATGCATTTTACATAAAAGAGATGAAATAACCTTTGCTGCATCTAATAAACATTTTTAAATTGTACCAGAATTGCACTAGTCTATCACAGGTTAGTTTAAACCAAGTATGAAGTTGTGCCTCCTCATTAAGCCTGGCACAGGAAACATTTGGCAATATCTGGAGACATTTTGGGTGATCAGAGATGGAGGCGTGGTGGCTGCTGGCGTTTAGTTAGTAAAGGCAATAGATACTGTTAAGCGTTTTACAACCCACAGGACAAACATAGCAAAGAATTGTGTGCCAAGGTTAAAAAGCTCTTATTTAATGCTAGTAAAGTAACTTGATTTTTTCCTTTTATAGGGTCCCAAAGGAGAAAGAGGAGAGAAAGGAGAAGCTGGCTCACCTGGTGCTGCTGGACCTCCTGGTCTTAAGGGGCCACCGGGTGATGATGGCCCCAAGGGTAACCCGGTAAGTGATTTTGGCCAAATTCATTCTGGACCTTTGCATAGAAAGATAGAAATCATGATATTTTGGACCATAGTTAGTGAAGCTGAATTTTAATCATTTCATGTATTCCAAGCAATTTTAATTGGTTTTACTTTTAAGAAATTGACCAGCACAAAAGTATTCTTACAGGCCTTTGGCTTGATTTTATCCTCTTAAATTTCAAAATATCATAGCCTTATAAAAATTCATTTTTAAATTGTTTTCCATTAAAAACATCATTTCAGGGTCCTGTTGGTTTTCCTGGAGATCCTGGTCCTCCTGGCGAACCTGGCCCAGCAGTAAGTATCACTGAAAAAGGAAGGAATGATTTGGTGGAGTATTCCCAATGTCTTTTTATTCATAATGATTAAAGAAAATCATTCAAGAAACAGAACAAAAACTAGGCAACAGTAATAACACCAAAAATTTATGTAGCTGGGAATGATTAGATGTATATTGCATGATCATGCTTTTCATTTGAATTAGTTTTCCAAACTTTCAGTTGTACAAATTATTCAAGTAGCAACATTATTATTTTTGAATTATAGGATTCTTGTTTTCTTTTTGTCTTTTTTATACTACACATACTATCTCAAACTGCACTGTATTTATTCATGATGAAAAGATGCCCTGGTCTTGCATGTTAATTACATTTTTTCCTTTGCTTATGTAGAATATGTAGTATGTTTTCAATTTGATTTAGTAGCAGTCTCACAAATCTTTCTGGAAAGACTGCAAAAACATCATAATTCTTTAAAAATAGTATGAGTTTATTCCTCCATCTGGTAATAGTTTATCTCAAGAACACACTAGCATAGCCTATTGAAGCTTTTTTCCCTGATAAAAATGAAACAGAGGGAGAAATATCTAAGTTCATTTTCTGTCGTTGATCATAGGGTCAAGACGGTGTTGGTGGTGACAAGGGTGAAGATGGAGATCCCGGACAACCGGTGAGCAAGCGCAGTAACTTGTTTTTAACCTTCAGGGACTTTCTAGCTATTTTAAAGAAAGAATCAGAAATGATCAGCCTTTCAGAAGCACAGCTGAGTTTGTCTACATTTTTCCAAAAGATATATTTGAATTCCAGTCTAAAGTCAATCTTACATGGAGTGTTTCTTGATGTGAATTCAGATATAATGCATAAGCCAAGTCTTCATAATGAAAATTTGTAGTTACATCATACTAATGATATTAACATATAATGTCAGACTCAGTCATATATCCATTTGTGTTATGTAGAAAAGTATTTTTAAAATACACACAAGAGGGAAGGAAAGAAACAATTTGGTAGCTTTTCATTGACATAAATTATTTAAGTTATGAACCTAAATGAATATAGCATAGTACAGTATAAAATTTTTTTTCTTTAATTGATAAATGATAAATTGAGCTCTGGCCATGGGTTATTTAAGGAAGAAGTAAGGGAAGAAACTAACTTGCCCAAGAAAACTATACACTGAACACAATGTCATGCTTAGAGTTGTGTCCACTGGATATTTGCAGGCAGAGATGTAGACTTATTTTGTCTAGATAATATTTGTAGATTATATCCCAGAATTTTTGTACAGTTTGGGAAAAAAATTCTAGTGTTATGCAAGAAGAAATTTAAAGGTAATTGTTTTGTGGTTTCACAAATTTATGTCAATTGGGAAAATTATTAACCATATGGTTCTATTAATTAATGTAGATGTTGGATGCTTGCCAGAAACAAATTAGCCCTTTTTAGAAAGACAAAGATTTGCATAGTAAGAATGTCAGTTACTCTCATTTAACTGTGAAAAAATATAACATATGAATTTACAACTTTAAATATAGTTATCTAGAGGAAGTTTAGGTGTCTGACATAAGCTTGAATTTTATCAGGAAAAGTAAAAGTGAAGAAATGAGGAAAAAATTCTCAGTTCAGATATTGAGAAATGTAGTCAATACAGTAATACCTAATTTCTTAAAAAGTGTTTTGCACATTTTACAGGGTCCTCCTGGTCCATCTGGTGAAGCTGGCCCACCAGGTCCTCCTGGAAAAAGAGTAAGTTTCTTAAATCTTTTACTTAAATATCTGCTCATTATTTATTTATATTATGTATGTAAGCTATAAATAGCAAGTGCTAAAGATGCTGAGAAATACTGTAATGCATTTCCTTGTTCTTTTGAAAATTGGTATATAAATATAACACGGAAAAATGAGATTCATTCTGATATATTGGTACATGTATATAACATGTTTTGATTATTTTCATTGGCTTTGTTCCTTCTCCTTTTCTCAGCTGATACTCTCCTTATCTCTAAAATTCTACATTCAGTGTTTTCTTAAATATATCAAAATACTTTCAAAAATATAATATACATTAACGACATAACTGTCACAATAAAAATGTGAAAAACAACTCTTACTTAGGGAGTCTTCCTCTTTTTTAGATATCCTCTGTATACATATTGGAGACTGTTACAAGAAATTTCAATGGTTCACCGAATATTATCTCCTGCTTTAATATATGGGGATGAGATGTCAAAAGTCCAGTTTTAGCTAAAAGCATTGTAAAACCTTGAATCTAAAATCAATTAAATGAGTTCAGGAATCATTATATAATATTAGATTGCTTTGCATTGTCAGACTTCTCTGACTTAGGAAGAAGTTTTTAAAGAAGCATAATTTTCATGAAGGACAGCACTAACATAAATAGGCATTGTTGAAAATATTGACTGCTGTAAAACCTAGGAGATTTTTTAAAAATTTAATTTAGGATTTAAATTTTATATTTTGGTTAACATAATTGTATATATTAATAACCACAGTATGAAGTTTCAACAATGGATATAGTATGCACTGATCAAATCAGGGTAATTAGCATTCCCCACTCCTTATCCATTATATTTGGAAAATTGGAGCTGTTCTCTTTTAGATATTCATGAAATACAAAATAGGTTATTGTCAAGTATAATCATTCCCCACTGTACTGTACAACACTAGTCCTTCTATCTAACTGTATTTTGGTATCTGTTATCCAACTTGACTGTATCCTCCCTCCCATTTCCCCTCCTGAAACTCCAGTATTCTTTATTTAGTCTGGCTTTTACAGAGTCCATGAGTAAGAGAAAATATGTGATATTTGTCTTTTTGTATCTGTCTTATTCCACTTAACATAATATTCTTCAGTTCCATCTATTTTCCTGCAAATAACAAAATTTTGTTTTTTCCTTATGTCTGAATAACATATATATATATGTACATCCCATTATATCCTATTTTCTTTATGTATTTGTATGTCTATGAACATCTAGATTGATTCCATATCTTTGCAATTGTGAATAGTGATGCAATTGTGAATTGTGAATAGTGCAATTATGAACTGTCAATAGTATAGAACTGTGAATGTCATGTGATGGACATGAAAAGCAAGTATCTATTTGGAATGTTGGTTGCATTTCCCTTAGATGTATAAGTAGAAAGGGGATAGCAGGATAATATGCCAGATTGATTTTTAGTTCTGTGAGGCTATATTAATTTACATTCCCAACAACAGTATGTAAGTGTTCCTTTTTCCCACATCCTCACAGCATGTGTCGTATATTGCCATTTTGATAATAGCCAATCTAACAGCAATGAAATGATATCCTATTGTAGTTTTTATTGAAATGTTCCTGATGGCCTATGACACTAAGTATGTTTCTTATATTGACTGGTTACATCTTAAATTGATTTTCTGCACTGAGTGGAGACAGGAGTCAAATGTCAGTCTTTTGCATGTGGATATCCAGCTTTTCCAGAGCAATTTATCAAAGAGCCTGTCCTTACCCGAATGTGTGCTCTTGGTGCTTTTATTGCCAAATGTGTGGGTTTCTTCCTGGGGCCTCTTTTCTGCTCCATTGGTCTGTGTGTCAATTTGCCTGCCAATAGCATACTATTTTGGATGTTACAACTCTGTAGTAAGTCTTGAAATCAGGTAATGTGAGATCTTCAGCTTTGTTCTTTTTGAGCAAGATTTCTTTGAGATCATCTCTACTTCCATACAAGTTTTAGCATTTTTTTTCTAGTTCCATGAAGAATGTCATTGATATTTTGTTGGTAATGGAATTGAATTTGCAAATTACATTAGGTAATGTGGATATTTTAACAATATTACTTTCTCTAATCATGAACATGGAAGGTGAGTCCATCTTTTTGTGTCCTTCATTAGTGTTTTGTAATTTTCACCATGAGGGTCTTTCACCCCCTTGGTTCAATTTGTTCCTAGGTACCCTGTTATTCTTCATAGCTATTGTAAGATTACTTTCATGATTTCATTCACAGGAAGTTGATTATTTGTGTATAACAGTACTACTGATATTTTGAATGTCAATATTTTATCCTTCAACTTTACTGAATTCATTTGTGAGTTCAAATAGTCTTTTGGTGGAAACTTTAAGATTTTCTATCCGTGGAATCTTACCTATAGAAAGAGGTAATTGGCCTTTTTCCTTTCCCATTGCATAGCTTTAATTTCTTTTTCTTGACTAATTATTCTGGCTAAAACTTTCAGTAGCATGTTGAATGAGAGCAGGAAGAGTGGCGATCCTTGTCTTATTTCAGATATTAGGAGAAATAGTTTCAGCTCTTCTCCATTTAGTATGATGTTGGTGGTGAGTTTTTTATGATTAGCATGTATTATGTTAAAGTACATTCTTTGTCCACCTAGCTTATTCAGGATTTTTATCACTGTGACATTGAGTGATTTGCATATATTGAGTCATCCTTTTATCCTTGGGATAAATGTCCTATTGATCATAGTGACATTTTTTAATGTACTGTTGGATTCCATTTGGTAGTATTTTTTGGAATTTTTCTGTTTATCAGGGATATTGATCTAGTTATCTTTTTCAGTTGTTCTTCCTCTCCTTTTGTTAAATCAGGGTAGTGCTAACCTCAAAGGATGTTGAAAGGGTTCCATCTCTTAATTCTTAGGAATAGAGTTTGCCTTCATTCTTCAGGAATTTAGTAAAATTCAACAATGAAACCATCTAGTCTTGGCCTTTTTTTGTTTGGAGAATTTATCATCAATTCAATCTCACAACTTGTCTTTTTTCTGCTCAGTCTTTCTGTGTCCTCACAGATTACTGCCCTTTCCTAACTGTTGTACTGTCTTCATAGCAAAACAATCTCTATAGACTTTCCTTTTTCAGGACCTGTATTATATTACAATGTCTCTTCTACCTCTGGTTGTCTATTTTCCAACCTATTAATGAATAAAATATTATTTAAACATGAAAATAAATTTCTTAGATTGATTCCCTCTTCAATAATCTGAAGTATCAGAGCAATAAGGGGCACTACTCTTCTCTAATATTAACTTTATTTTAGGGAAAATTTTTACATATTAAATATCCCAATATTGATCATAAAATGTACATGGATTTTACTTTTGTCTCTCAGCATACAAATTTAGTTAATATTTATGAGCAAACTTTTTTCATTAGAAGTGAATTTAGGTTACAATAAATATTTCTTCTGAATATAATTTAATCTTCATTAAATTAGTGCCTTTTTACCATTGCTTTTCTTCTCCTTATTTTATCTGCAGACCCCAAACCTGGTGTATTAGTCACATTTTTATTGTTGGGACAATGTATGTAATTTATACAACTTAAGGGAGAAAGGTTTATTTTGGCTCACCATTTCAGAGGTTTCAGTGCATGGTGGATAACTGTAAGGAAGAGGCGCTGTGGCAGAGGAAACTCGTTCAACTCAGGGTATCCTGGAAGCACAGAGAGAGGGGAAGTGAGCCAAATTGGCTAATGTACCCTCCAAAGACACCCCAGTGACCCACTTCCACTAAATGGGGCCCACCTCCCAACAGTGCAGTCATCAATGACCTCGTCAATGGATTAATCCACTAATAAGTATAAGGCACCCATGATCTAACCCCCTTCTAAAAGCCCTACTTCTTAAGACATGAATCTTTTAGGAACATTGTAGATCTAAACCATAACCACTGGCTGTAATAGAAATAAATTTAACCTACAAAACCCATTGCACTGTTATTCTCACAAAGTAATTACAAAGTATAATAAGATTTTTCAGAACTTTTGCTTCTTTACATTTTTACTATTACTGTTCTTAAAATTTTTTAGATTGATTCTGCTTTCTTTTTCTTTCTCTGAGCCTCAAATGAAGGAATGTAGTATAGTGTAGTAGTCTACAAAGCAATGAAATCAAACTACCCAACTTTTCATGCAGTTCTATCACTAATTTTCTGTATTAACTTGGGTACATTGTTTATCCACTTTTTCTGAAGGTATGACCTCCAGTCATAAATTATGGTAACATACCTGTGACCACAAAGAAAATGACCAATGTGTAAAATGATCAGTTTATTCAAAACATTCTGAAAATACATGGAAAAAAAAGTTCCAAGTAGGAGAAAGTATTTCTAATAAGGACAAAACTGCCAAGACTGATTTTCCAGAATATTTGAATGTTTCTTACAAATTAGGGTGGAAGAAAACAATCAATTTTTTTAAAAATCAGCCGAAGTCATGAAAATGGATTTCACAGATATGTCTTTCAAGTGTCTAAATACATGAAACGATGTTGAATCAGGGAAATATGTACTAAGAGTTAAAGGGAGATATGATCTTTTATTCAGCAATGAATCGATATTTACTCTGACAAACAAAATGTTGGAAATGATGTTTTCAAAAAACCACAGCGATTTTTTATACACAGTTATTAGTTAACTAGTAAAACTGCTAAGAAATAGTTTAAGCTTACCTAGTATAATCTAAAATGAACTTTATCATCTGCTAATTCTGTTTCCAGACACCTGTCCTACATTATATATTGTGTGTGTTCACGAGACACATAAAACTGCTCATGTCATCTTTTTTCATATTGTCAACCAAAGATGCATTGAATTATATTCATAAATCAAAACATAGCATGACAATGAAAATAAAGGTATATACAGGTTTCAATCAATATTAATGAATTTTAAAAACCTAATATGAAGCAGAATCTAAATTACCAAATTACAATGTTTCAAATTTTCAACTTTTTTTTTTAACTTTACAATGGTGCACTGTGCATTCAATAGGAATTGTCTTTCAAATTTTGGTCTTAGCTTTGACCAGCAGTATGTGGTATTATACTCGTTAATGATACTGGGTAGTGGCAGTGAACAGCAGCTGCCAATCAGCCACAAGGTCATGTAGGTAAACAACCAATAACTACAGTGACTTGTGTTACTAAACTGTAGTGTTTAGTGAGTTCAGAATAATAAATGCATTTTCAACTTAAGATATTTTCAATTTATGATGAGCTTATTGGAATGTAACCACATTGTAAGTTGTGGAACATGTATGTGTATGACATGTATATAATATATGTATATGTAGTCTTGAACTAGAAAATATGTAGTACTGTATTATTTCATTCATAGCATACAAAAACACTTAAATGTATATAATATATGTATATGTAGTCCTGAACTAGAAAATATGTAGTACTGTATTATTTCATTGATAACATACAAAAAACTTAAAATAAGTTTATATTCAAACATAACAGATAAATACAATGAAAAGATAAGACAATGATTAACAAAATTTAGGATGGCAGTTATTTCTATGGAAGACAGTAGAATACAATAGTTGCAAGTAGCATGAAAGAAGGTTCTAAGTTTCTGATACTGAACTGTATTATGCAATAAACTTGAATGTGGAGAGACTGAAATAAGAAAATAATTACCTGAGTCATTCCCTGCTTCATATTTTACTTTATTATTCTTTGAAAATACTGTAATGGAGTTCCTTTTTGATTTTTGATGAATTGGTTTAAAGTTATCTTATCAAAATTTTAGGGATAGTTTATCATCTTATTTAAAAAATAATTTATACAAATATGATTAGCTATTTTTATCCTGTTCTATTCATTCTGTAAACAAAATTGGAAGACTCTGAGTCAATGAATTATTAATGACATGAGCACGGTGATAACTAAATACCGCTTACAAAGCTGCTGACATTCATTTCAATAAAGTTGAATAATAAACCTTAGGTCAGCACAATTGAACATTAATATGTAGGTTTTCTTCTTTTAAAATATAATATCATTATATCTAACTGAAAGCTCTTTAACGAAATATGCTAAATTGTTTTCTACATTAGATTTAGGTAAACTGACATGGTCATCTCTTCTATACAATGATCTATTTTCTTCACTAAAATAAAATTTATTTTAATTGTATGAAAATTTATTCTAATGTCAATAATCTTGTACTAAACTATGATTTGTTTTGCCTTGACACTGGAAATTAATGCTTCACTCTTAAATTACAGCCAACCAAACTAGCAGAGTTAGTTGAGTACTACCTTAGATTAAGCTATAAACCAGTAACAATTTTGCTATAACATTTCATTGCAGAAGTAGCAAGGACTAATGATGTGTTTAAAATATCACATTTTCTGGGTGAATCTTTCAAATGAATAAGAATACTGTACTTCCTAATAAAATATCAATCAAAATATTAAAGTGACAACATTCTGATTGTTATTGAACAAATAGGAAATTTAAGTTATCATTTTTAGTACATATATCTTAGGTCATGGATATGTAAAACTTGGGAATAAATGTATATTTCCTTAAGGCAGTAGAAGGTTCTAGAGCTTATATCAAAGAGCCATAGAATTTTAATATTACATTATCATTATAGGTAGATCCATATCTTCATTTAAAAAAATTATACAGTTTAAAAACAATTTTAACTTTATAATCTGAAAATGCACATGTTAAATGGAATTTTTACAGTCCAGCTTATATTGCCAAAGGAAGTCTTACATTAAAAAACTTGAAGTAAATGATATTGATTACACAGATAGAGCACTCCTTCATGTACTCACATATATGTACACATATACACCAAATATATATGCATTGTAATTTGTGAATATATATTTCACATAGGCACGTATGCATAATATACATATAGTAAATATGTACTATTATATATGTACTATTAATTCAAATTTCAAATTGAGACATATATAAATATATCTGTATAAAATACATTGTGATGATAAAAGGTTTTATAAATCCACTTAAAATTTCTGTTCAGTAAAAAACTGCCTCAGAACATTATTATGGAAGTGAGATCAACATTTAAACTGAAGATTATGTACCCTTTTTAGAGATATATATACTTCAAATAATATTAAAAATTTTGAAAAATACTGAAATAAATTTATTTAGCTGTATTTTTAAATACTGTTTTATAGTAGTTACTTTCTCTTGATGGGACAAAAATACCTGACACCCACAAGTTAAAGGAAGAAAAGTTTATTTTAGCATAATTTGTAGAGGTTTTAGTCCATAGTTTGCAAGGCAGGGTGATGTGACAAGATGCAGTCCATAGAGTGACAGACAGGAGGAGTGAGATTTCTTTCTTCTTTCTCTTTTTATTTCATCCAAGGTATAAACCTAATTGTTAGTGCCACCAACAACCCTGCTGGGTCTCTCTCTTTAGTAAATCCATCATCTACACCCAGAAGTATGCTAAACCAATCAATGGACTCATTCAGTATCACACACCCATGATCCAGTATCACACACACACATAACTCCAAAAAGTAACTCCCAAAAGTCCTACCCGTGAGCATATGGGACTTGGGGGGGGGTATCTAGATATAAGCCATAACAAATACTCTAAATATTAGTTTTTAAATACTATTTATGAAAACTTCTAATTTTTACAGCAAAATTATCACGTGTTCATTTGTTTACCCAAATAATCTAGTTTCACATTAAATTTGGCGTACTTTGTTTTGCTAATATTTTTTAATAAGTATATTCTTCTTAATTCCCTGTCTTTCTATAATTTCCCTCTGCTTCTCAACTCTCAAGCCACCACATCAGTTTGGAACCTACTATTCTGCTGCTACACACACACACACACACACACACACACACACACTTTTAGCTAATAGGCAAAACAGCACAGTAGAAGGACTTGAGCAGAGAAATGCTGTACATACATGGTTTCAGGAAGCTGAGAGAGCTACTGGAGAAGCTGGCTAAGGTGATACACCATTCCAGGTCACGCATTCAACGACCACCTCTTCCAAACAGACTACCTAAAAGCATGTCAGCTCTAGTGCCCCATAATCCAATCACTCCTCCACAAGCTCTACCTCTGAGGAAATGAGGCTTTGAGGAGGATATTCCAGATCCAAACCACAAAAATCAGTGTATTTATTTTCTACACAAACTTCATATTCATATTTTACTGGACTTATTAGCTTTGATTTTCATCTTTGTAATTTAAATTTGGTAAACTCCTTATGGTTTCATTTTTATTTTTTATTTGTATTTTTATGAATAGCACATTTTTGGAACATAAATGATATTTAAATGTTTGTGAAATGAGTGGAAGAATGATTAAATAATATGATCATGTGGTAAAACATGACTATTGGAAAGAAGATTATTTTGGATATTGTATAGGAAATATATTTCTCAAGGATAGATGAACCTATTGTAATAATGACTACAAGTGAAGAATTAATATGAGCCTTTATGCAAATATATGAACTATTATTAAGGCAAGTATCTTTCCATAGGCATTCTTTCAGCTTGTTTTGTGCTGATATAACATGATACCACAGACAGGGTATATGTATTGGTTGATGTTTCTAGAAGCAAGAAAGTCCAAGATCAAAGGGCTATATCTGGCAAAGGTCTTCTTGCTAGATAACCCATGACAAAAAGACAAAGAGAATGAGAAGGTGGGAGGGAGAGAACAAGAGAGCCAGAGAGTAAGAGAGAGCAGCCTTACATTCTGTATAATCTAATAATCCATTCATGAGAGTGGAGCCTTCATGACCTAAACACCTCCTATTAGAGTTCAACTTCTAACATAGCTGCCTTGGGGTTAAATTTCTAACACATCCTTTTGGAAGGAGACTGTCATACCATAGAAGTCATTGTGTTTCTCTTCTTAAAAATTCTGTACACACCCACACACACAATTTACCATCCAGAGAAAAATATTAGGATAAATGAAAATAGACATAAAATGAAAAAATGAACAGAACTGAATCATTTAATAAAGATTTTCATGATGGCAGATATTTGTTCACAGAGGGAAGACATTTTGTGGTAGAGCAACCCTTTATTTTAATAAGTTTTGTGTCTATGTTGTAGCTTGGTTGTATCAAACCCTCAGGAACTTCAAACTCAGATTCTTTATTTTTGTCCTTTATCATAAAAAGAGATTTTTCTGTTTTTAGATTGTGGTTGGCTTGATTTTCAAAAAGCAGATATAGATAAATCTTCTATAAATTTTATATGTGTAAAAGAGATCTTTTGAAAATTAGAAGAGTATATATTCATGTAATTATTTTAAGGAACAATGACCATCTTCATTAAATAAGCAAAAGCTACTATTTCACTGAATTACATTATTTCTATTTCCAAAATAATAGCAACTATAATTGATTTTTCTACTTTGCATTGCTTAGTAAATATCACATTAAAATAATTTATAGCTCAACATTTCAACAGTAGAAAAAAGGAAACTTTATCATACAATACAGACATCTTTTTGAATAAGTAGTTCAGTTAAAGATGCACTGTAGTTTAATGTATATATATTATGATTTCATTTATTACCACCTTAAGACACTGCTCATAGAAATTATATATCACTTATTTTTAGATTGAAGCACAATGAATGTTCAGTAATGAATGAGGTTATAGTGTTGACAGTAAAATATAGTTACTAATGATGTCTTCATTGACTCATCGAAATAAAATGAGTTCATGGAATTTTCTGTGTTTGATGAAGTGCATGATATTCATTTTAAATATGAATTTTAAAGACCATATAAAGGCTGGCATATAGTCAACTAGAATGTTAAGATAGCATCTGATAAAATAGAAAGTTATCTTCATGCTTAACTTTCTCCTCAAATAAAATCACTATGACTATTCTCTCCCACCTCCAAATCCAGTCTCTATTAAGGATTTCAAGAACACTCATTGAACAAAGTGAAGTAAACACATGGAAAGCAAAATTCTTAATCTTTCTATACTTACCTTTTTATGACATCTTAGTGTAATTTTTAAAAATTATGCTCTAATTCTATTTTTAAAAAGTGACACATTTTAACTGTTACCTATTTTTGTGAATTACATAGTTTCAAAAAATGAAAATATTCTGTCTGTGATTTAACTGTCATGTTTCTTTAGCTAAGACATGATCTTATAAAAATGCATGAACACATAGGTGTGTTTAGATTAAGGAAGACACCACCCTTAAAGCACATGTAAGGAATTTATTCCCAATAATTCAACATAATAAATGACTTTTATACTTAGTATTTTAATTCATCAATATTTTAAGAAAATTTTATTTTTACTGTTCACTTCCATTTATGTGATGCGATTATCTGTAGTCTGGTCAGTTACTGCTTTATTTTTAATATTCCAAGTGAAAGTTTGTCCATAAAATATTGATTCTTTGCATTGCATTTCTAAACAAATAGCAATTAAAACTACAATTTATTGGCATCTGTTACAGATTAAATTGTAGCATTCATAAATAAGTCTTTATTTGCATGAATTTTATGTAGTACACCTATTTAGGATACAATTTTATGTTTTTAGGGTCCTCCTGGAGCTGCAGGTGCAGAGGGAAGACAAGGAGAAAAAGGTGCCAAGGTAAAGTGGATGCTATAGACAGAATGTTTGACAGTTTTCATGAATACAACAAGTAACATTTGAATATATTTAAGGAAATAACAAAATATCTTTTTCTGATTTTGAATGTGTTCATACATTTTGTTTTCTAACAGGGAGAAGCAGGTGCTGAAGGTCCTCCTGGGAAAACTGGCCCAGTCGGCCCTCAGGGTCCTGCTGGGAAGCCTGGTCCAGAGGGTCTTCGCGGCATTCCTGGCCCTGTGGTGAGCATCTGTTCTCAAAGACACCATTTTGACAACAGCAGCTCTTTTCTAAAATAATTATGAATGGATATATTGATGATGATATTTTTAATAACCTATAGTGATGACATTTTAACAGGAATTCAGTAAATGTTATGAAATGAAATCATATAGTCTTAAAATATTTAAGTATTTCACTTATGTAGTAAGTGCTTGATAAAATTCAAACTTAACAAAGGCACAATAAAAATGTCTTAACATCTCAAGGAAATAATATTTGCATGCATCCGTCTATTCCTAACAATGAATGCATAAGTGTATGCCTTTAGATATATACACTAGAGTAAAAAGACACAAAATTTCTTACAGTATTTGTAGATGTTCTTCATGTGGTACAATAGGTAATGTTGCTTTGTTGGTTTTTTTTTCTAATTTTTAGAAATACATATTATTTTGTTTATACGATATAATTTGTTTTCTTTTCTGCAGGGAGAACAAGGTCTCCCTGGAGCTGCAGGCCAAGATGGACCACCTGGACCTATAGTGAGTAGTATCTTCTTTATTATTTTAAAAGATAAAGTTCCTGAAACAAAATGGTTGCAAGAATTCTTGAAATGTTAGCTTTATAGGTTAGTTTATGTTTTATATAATATTCAAGGAAATATATAACTGAAGCTTAAATGTAAGAAAATAATCCTGACTGATAGGTGTACAGAAAATATGCCATTTGATTATAATTTTCCTTTCTTATAAATTATTTCTGAATATAATAATTTATTAGAAAAAACTATTTCTAATCCTAATAAAATTCCATTGATGGCCTAGCTACTCATTTTACTAGCACAGACGGTTCTCTAAAATGCATGAAATTAAACTTTGTTTCTTAGGACTTTTTATTTTCAAAAGCAGTGTTGGCACAGCCATTTATTGACTCACTGACTAAATAAATTGTTCTTTTCATGAGATATATAGGTTGAAAAATCAGACATTAAACACCTTATAAAAAAAGATATTGTTAAAACATTAAATCTTGGTCACTAGTACAAATTTTAAGGGCAGAGAGCATACATGAGAAATGCAATAAAGCTAGTTGACCAGCACACTATTCATAGAGAGACTTCATTGTGGACTCCAAACCTACCACTGCTAAAATTAGGGCAGAAGGTGATAATGAAAGATTTGCTCTTTAAGACAATTGCTTAATAGTCTTACACAAATTGTTAGAAACATATGCAATGTTTACTTATAATCATATGCATTCTGTATCAGAGATATTTGAACTTCATTATCCAAAATAATTATGAGTATAGGAATAATAAAAGCATCAAACAAGCAGGACCTCTGGTGCACCCCTGTAATGGCAGCACGCACAAAGACAGAGGCAGGAAGATCATCACAAGTTTGAGGTCAGCCTGGGGTACATAGTGAATTTAAGGCAGGCCTACTGGACTACATAGTGTGGTATTGTTTCATAAAAGAAAGGCAAAAAACGCATATAACACTATGGATATGTAATAAATATTTGCTTAAATGGCCAAGTCCCTCCATACAGTAATTCAAACTTCACTCAAATGCTTATCATGATTATATTAATTATCTCAGAGATATATACACACATAGAAAGCCATCAAAACTGGGATTCACAATCCTAGTTAGTCAGGAGGAATCTTGGCCTTTCCTTTTAATAGAGATGCTGTAATTTCCTCTAACATACCTAACAACTAGTACATAAATGGTTTCAATGAAGAAGTTAAAGATTATTATTCAGGAACTGGAGAAATGTTTTCAAACCCTAATTGACTTCAAGCAGGACTTAACTCTGCATGTAATCTGATCAGCATAGAAGTAGGTCCCTGGTTCAAGCAGAATTCACTCCACTTGTGCCAGTGTTTAGGGAATATTCTCCTTAGATATGGTGAACTGTTAGCTTTCACAGAGTCAGAGCCTGGAAGAAAAAATACTTTAATGTTATCCTAAAATTTGTCAGAGATGTTGTCTTATTATTTCAGATTTTCTAGTAAGTATTCTGATCTTTCTGCAGATGCAATAAAATATACTGTACTAGAGATTTCCTTTAGCTGATACTAAAAATAAAAGCATGAGCCATATCACCTGATTCTAGCTTGGAAAAGTTTGTATTTCTAACTCTTATGCAAATGTAAGTTTATAGTATAAGAGAGCTGAACAATTCAAATCTTTTTAGGTAAAGTGAAAAGATAATCATCAGAAGTGAGCAGCATGGGACTACTCCATTCTATAAGCTGCTGGTTTTGTTTGGAAAGAATTTATAATGTAAATATGTTGTTGTTTTTCACAACTTCAACTAGCTTGCCTGTGATATCTAGCCTTATGAAAATGTTGCTCTTCCTCATGAGGTAAGGGTATGCAGAGAAATGTATGGCAATTCAATGTTTTTTAGCTCAGCTAAAATTTTAATAGGTGATTTTAAAATCAAAGTGAGATGTAACTTATCATGTTTATTGGTTAAGATAATCTAAAGTCAAACTTGTTTTCAAAAATTAGTACTACCACTTACTCATGTGCAGACATTAGGAAAGTTACACACTCTCACATTTTTAGCATTGATTCTTATTTTCTAAAATGAGAATTTGCAGAGCATCTGTCTCTTGAAATTGTTTAAAGTTTTAATGAGTTAAATTTAGGTATTAGCAACTTCTAACTCATGGAATTCTGATGTTTATTAAATAAGATATTTATACCAAATTTACACCATTGATGTGTACTAGCAGCATCAAATAAAGATTATTAAATGAATGAAACAATCGTAAATATTTTGAAAAATAGCCACTCCTGTCTACTTAATGTAACTAAATTTAACCTCAGTTAATACAAGCATTTCTTATATGCTATGGTTTTTAAATTGCTGCCTGTTAAAGCAAGTGGAAAAAGATCAACAAGCTCAATATCACTTACAGCGTTAGAGCACAGGGGTGAAGGACAGTGGTACCTCAGTTGACAAACTCAATTCTATATCCATGATTCTGGTCAGAAACCACACTGGACAAGAGCCGAATCAAATTTCCCCATAAGGTCAACATCGAATTTAACCATTGAATTTGATTGAGTTTTTGTACAACTTGGTTTGCAACCAGAATAATGGAAAGAATTGAGTTTGTGAACCGCCGAGGTACTACTTACTATAATAGAATCAAACAAAGCTCAGTACACCCAGAGTAAGATTATTTGAATGTCATTCCCTATGGGAATCTTTCCTTAGTTAGAAGTGTGGTAACATTAAAAAAGAAGAGAGACTTAGGTTGTGGCTAAGATATGGGAAGTAAGACCAATAGAAATTTGAAAAGTTATACAAGCTTGCATTAAGCTAGAAATTAATCCACATGGAATTTATATTTTTCCTCACTATAATTATAAATACAAGCATGCCCACATTAAAGTCTATACATTCTTGTCTTGCTTATTACTACCATTCTGCAACTGCCTACAGGTCTCTTCTCTCCTTCTGCAAGCTGCCTGTATCTTACTAAAGTAGTGTTCATATAGACAAAGCTATCAAGGCATTTCCTTTACCCCAACTTATATATGAAGCTTAGCTATTCAATAAATACACTTACTTGCTTTCATCTTTATAGATTGGCAGCTAATTAATTAGATGATTAAACTCCTCTGAACAGTATACATTATCCATATGGCATTTAATAATTTCATAGGAATTTTCTGGAAATATTATTCAGTTATCCAGGCATTGTGTTTCACAACTGGGAAGCTGAGGGAGGTAGATCTCAAGTTCCAGCCCAGCTTGGCCAATTTAGTGAATTAGTAAGAGTTTGTCTCAAAATTTAAAGAAAAAATTTTTGAGACAAAGGCTCATGTAGCTCAAGGTGACCTTGAACTCACTATATAGTCTAGGCTGGCCTTGAACTCTTGGTGATCCTTCTGCCTCAGCCTACTGAATGTGCCACCACTCCCAACAAAAAAATAAAAAAAATAAAAAAAATAAAAAATCAGGTTTTAAAAGGGAGTTAGGGAACGTAGCTTAGTGTGAAGGCAATGGATTCAAATGGAGTACCAGTGGTGGTGGTGGGGGGGGGGGAGGATTCTTTTTTATAGTATAGTAGAACAGAGATATTTTAAATTTTTAAATGATTTCTGCTTGATAACTACTCACTGTATATTATCAGCTCTATTGCAATTTTGTAGAGGTGCATTATTTACATTTTATGTTAAAAGTTAAACTTTTCTCGCAATAAGATTTAACTTAAACCTCTGTATGTTCAATATGTGTACACATTTAGAATCATCACCGGGAAAAGGGATAAATAAATAATATATTTAGTAATTAACAGAGACCTAAGGACAGTGTTCATCCTACATATAAAATTCTATTGGGAATTATTTAGATGGTAAACAACAGGTATTAAATGGGAATAAGTATTTTAAGAAGAAGAGTAATGATGACTAAATTCTGCTATCTACTACAAGAAAAAATATAATATGATATAATAATTTAAAAACTAGTATTTATTTGATTTTTTGAAAAGACAATTATTGCTTATTTTAGTTTTAAGTTTTTGTTTTGTTTCCATATTCTTTTATTTTAAAACTTATTCAATCTAATGTAGCTGAAACACTAGTATTTATCTTTAGACAAGTTTAATATCGTCATGTATTCCTTTTTTACAAAATGATAAATAAAATATCTGATAGCACACTTTTCAAACATAACCTGAATGTAAGGTAAATTGAGTTACTGAATTACATACAATTTGTTTTCTCCTCAGTGCTACCTTTAAACCCCTGATAAACCAGTTCCAATGTACAGCTTTTCCTAATGATTAAATGCATTTTAATACTAAAGCCTTTGTTGTATAACAAATTAAACAATATTTCTCAACTTTATCTTCTCAATGAAGCATGGAATCTTTAATTTCTTTAAATGTCAGTGCACTGGGGTTTTGAGATGCAGATTAAGGCAAATATTCCATAAAGTATAATACTGAGGGGGAAAGTGTCTGAGTATGTATGCCAGACACTTAAGAATGCATGGGTCCCTGCTTTCCTTTCCTCTTTATTGCATATGAATTATGCATTTCCCTGGAGTTTTCAATTTACAATACCTTAAAGAGGAAATAGAAAACATGTAAACTTGGAATCACATTTTTATATGCAGAGCTGATGTTTTTGATCCATTCCAGGTTCAGAGGGATATTTATAACTGCTTTCAATATCATAACACTACCAATATATATTTCCAGGTGATGAAAATACAAAACTGATTTTCCTTGGAAAATTCACCCTTACATACAGTTCATAATTTCTTAAGAGCTTATTAATTTTAGAGGAATTAATAATCTTTACTTCTAACTCATTCTCAAATAATATTTATAGAACAAATTTAAAATGCATTTAAAACAAATATCTTTTATATTCATTATTAAGCCTGAGCAATTAGAATTACAATTATTTCCCCTTTTTGTCATTTTGGCTTATGCTATTAGAATGGAATAAGAAAATTGATACATATTCATCTGTAACATATTTAAAACTAATGATAATAATTTACCTTTATGTTATGCTTCCCTGTTTAGTCAATCTTTTGCAAGCCTGATTTTTCTTTCATGATCACAATATTAGACATAGTTATTTTTAGAATATATTATGAATAAATTTCAAAGAATGAGATGATAGACTTGATAATTTGTTGACTATAAAAGTGAGTGAAATGCTGATGCCCAAGAAGGCATCTGTATCACTTCTCTCACCCAGAGCAAAACTTTCGTAGTGTATCACATACTTGAAAGTTTGATTATAAAATGAGAATGTAGAAAAAGTAGTATCATATTTTAATCATATTTTTATATTGATTTTTACTATATGTCAAGTTTGTCGAATGTTCTTAAATAGTTTCTGCTATTGGTACATATGTTTCTTTTTACACAATTATATTTTTAAAACTATTTTCCCACCTTGTCCTAACACTGTGTCTGACACCACCTCGGATGGTAATATTACTTCAATCAACTATTATTTGACTGCATCTGGTACACATTTATATTATTTCCTTAAAGATGCTATTAGGGAATTTTATAAAAGCCTTTTAAAGATGCTCTTGGCAAAGTTTTTTTTTATAATGGCTGATTTCACAGATATTTCTGAAACTATGAAAATAAAGTAGGTACAGCCAGGAATGGGTGGAGCACATCTGTAATACCAGAACTGACGAGTCTGAGACAGAATTTCTGTGAGTTTGAGGCAAGCCTTGGCTACATAGTGAGTTCAACCTAAAATATATAGCTATACCTGTCTCAAAACAAACACATATAAAAAAGTAGATACAAAATATATCAATTGTAAAATGAGTAAGCTAGTAAACTAAATAGGCCATGTTTTTATTTTAAGGTATATCACATCCTTCAGGCTGCTCTAATTTGTGTGTTGATTTGACTAAATATAGGGCCTGGTAATGGCGATGTGCCTCACATCTTAATACGCAACAAACTTATGGAATAGACTGTGGGAATTTAGCTCATAATTTCTGATTCATTTGGTCTGGATGAGGTTTAGGAATTGACTTTCTAACAAATCCACAGATGATGCTAATGCTGCTGCTTTGAAAACCACAGATTGTGGTTCACCACTGCAGGTTATCCTAAACTAGATGAAAGTGCAATGTTGAAATCCATTCTTCAGAGGTATTTTAATAAAATTATCCTTATAGAAGAATATTGTTAAATATTTTTAAAGTTGCAATATGAGGATATGTGATCAAAAACTAAAGTGAAAGTCCAAATGTTTTTAGAAGTTATTACAGTAAATGACACTGATAGAGAAAAGTTTAAGTAAGTTAGTTATTAAGGTAGCTGAAGTAGAATAAACAATGCATTCCTTTAAGATTTACCTTTCCCGTAACTTTTGTTGTTTAAGGTGATGGGTAACTGACCCTTTGACCTGTAACTCAGCTGAGATAACATTTAACCTGGGGAAAACAAACTAGGAATGTTTGAGTTAATTTACAATGTATGTGTTTTAAGTGCCATCTGTTTGTCATGTGTCTGTGACTATAACCATTAACAGGAGCTAGTTGTAAAAAGAGAAACAGGAATTTGACTAAGACCACCAGGAATGAGATAGTGGCTAAACAAAAGATATAAAAGGAAATGTTAAACAAAGGACAGCATGGATACTGACCAGTCCAGTTTCTGGCGGTCCTACCTGCTTGCAAGTAAAAGCTTTTGTTACTTTACCCAAATTCTGTGTCTCTGTGCATTTCTTTCTACGATTCTGAAACAACACATCGGCCTTAATCTCTGACGAGGTATTCCCTCTTGCTGCAAACACATTTATCCCATCATTCTTGTCACTTTCCAAAGCAGTTCTGAAAGTCCTTTCATGAGTGTCTTTAGTTGCACTGTATGATGTCCTGAATCAATTCAGACTGATTTTCTATCATAGTCATTTTGGCTGTGAGAAAAAGACAGAAGTATTAAGTGCCTGATATGGTAAATAAGTTGGATAAGAGCAAACCACAGTGTTTTCAAAGAGCCTGCCTATTAGATGGCACTTGGTAGAAACATTCACTGTAATTTTGGTCACATCTCCCAACAGGAAACAGAACTTTCAGAAACTGCTTCAGAAAATGCAAGAAAGATGGAATAAGTGTGTTTGAAGAAAGGAGTAATATTTTGAGAGAGATTAGAGGGACTGTGTCTTTCACTATAATAATATTTTAAATTTAAACATTCACTTGTATTTTGATCACCCTATGTACTTCCTGTGGAAAAAATTGCCTGTTAATACAATGATATAGGTAAATTGCCCACTTGTCTATCTATAGAGAATTTGAAATTTATTTGTGAATTTAAACAAATACAAGTATATTAAATGACACAAAATACTGTTACAAAGAGAAAGTTTGATTTGTATTGTTTTTACTTCTGACATGCAGTATTTCAGTCAGGGAAGTAGGGTTCAGAACCAAAGGAATGGGAACGGCTTATCTACCCATTCTCCCAACAGCCTCATAAAATAGGAATTGTAATTTCCAGTTTGCAAATGAGCAAACAGTAGCTCTTCACTCAGCTAACATCAGTTTCTAAGACGACTCGGTTTTACCCAGGTCAATCCTTTGCTGAACCCATGCTCTTTGCACTACATCACACTGTTTGGATCAGACTCATCTCCTCTAATACTTTAAATTCACAAAATTGTGAACTGGCATATTATATGATCTTTCACACTGATGAATCACAGTTGCTCTAGTAGAGGAAGAATTACTCATGGTAGCCTGGTAGAAGAGATAATAATGATGACCCATGATGTAAGTTGCTAAAAGTTACAACAATTTACTTTCTATGTACCATGATCAAAAGCACTATTTAAAATGTAACAAATAATTCAGTTCAACCAATATAATTGAAATTCACAGAGAAGGCACAGAACAGTGTGCTTTAATCGCTTGGAGCTTTACTTGTTTGCATTTAGTAGTAACTAGTATAAATTATCTTGACATTAATTTTATGAGTCATACTTATATATTATCTTTGAGTGTCAATTACACTCCTCTACTAACAGCATCTACTGCTTGCATAGTTTCGTTTCATAATTTTAGAATGTGAAGCTTATTTTGTGGGTTTTTTTCAAGCTGGAATACATCAATTTATAGATTTAAAAAATTTCTTTAAAGAACATCAATATAAGTATTTACATGAGCAGAAAGATAGACCAAGATAGTTATAATAATTTTCTTAAAATATAACAACATATGGATGATTATAAAGTTATTACACTGTTTTATATATATATATGAGAAATGTGATTCTTTGTTATTAAGTTATAAGTCATTTATATATGAAATTCATTTTAGAAGTTACAAATGAGATTATCATTGTGAGAGATTAATTATGAAAATGCTAATATTCCCAACTGTTACGAGAGTTTCAAAAATTAAAGAATTTTCATGTAAATATATAGTGAGGAGCAAGGAGTGAATACCAATTAACTAATGAGTAAAAAAACCTAACTTTTGATATGTTGTATTATTTGATAAAAGAGAAAGTATTTTTTTCAAGGAAACAACATTGATTCATCAGACTTGAGGTTGAATTTTTGCTTTTTCCATTGTCAAGCTTTGTGATTTCATAAAATTAATGTTTCTGGATTTCTATTTCTTTGTGAATAAAATGAATAGCATCACATTTGCTCATCTTAAAATTCTGTCAGAATCCATAGCAATTCTCAGGCCTCTGTGACATACAATCTTAATCAATAGATTATTCCCCATAATCTTCCAAGGGCTAAATCCCTTGATATTTCTGGTATCCTTGATTTTTCAAGCATTCAATTCTTAATAATTTATTAAGAGTAGGAAAAATCATTAAATACCATCTGTTCTGAAATATTTATTTTTTGGCAATTAAACACACTACATGATAATTTACCAAGGATACTTCTGATTCATGTGTAAGGGTTTTCAATTCTATATTCAAAAAGGTTTGACTTTTGTCCTCAAATTCACTTACTGAATGCTTCTCACAGTCCTGTCTTCTGTGTAGAAGCCTCTCCTCCTGGAAACTTTCAGGATGTGTATGGTCCACTCTTTGGAGACTGAGCTTCTTTAGTAGTTTGCTAAATTGCTTTAGATTCTTCTGAAATATCTTCTGTGTTACCTCTTGTGATACCACCGTCTTCAAATTGCTCATTCTTGTCACTCTGAGGAGTCCAGTGTTATGTAGTAGAATTGTCTTGGACTTGAGTCACAGACTTGGGTTGGAATTCTAGCTTTGATATTTGTAAATTGAATCACCCAGTTTCTCACAATGTACAGAACACAAATAGCTATTTCATCAGGATTGTTATGAATACTGAAGTTATATTTATAAGAAGTTTATATGCCCAGTACTATTGGAATTATTAGGTCTTCTTAGTATGTATCTTTCTCTAGGAATTTAGTGAAATAATTCTAATTTTCAAGAGAAAAGAGTGAGAAATGAGAGTATAATTTAGAAAATTCACTGTAGCCTAGAATTGCACATACAGAAATTGCATTCTTGTTCTGTGCAATGTTAGAAAACATTCTAAGATATAGATATAGATATTTAAGTACAAAAACAGTGTTAAAATCCCCAATTATTAATGTAAACATATTGTATACCTAAAATGTACCAATAAAAGAATTTAAGCAAAAAAATAATCCTCATGTAATTTTTTTTTGTTGTTTTCAAAGATGAACTGACTGCCATAAATCTGAGGGTTTTAAAATAATTTACTGAAAATATTGTAACCTTTGAAATTGAGTTTAGTGTAGAAATATTTGATTGACTGGGTGTATAATTTAATCCCTTTGATTAAAATTAATGTAATCAAAAACTTACTTCTTCAGCAAAAATCCATGTAAGCCTTATTCTGTTTCTAAGCTCTTGTGCTTAATGAAAATGTTATCAACGTTATAGTTTAATAAAATGATCACAAATTAAACCATGGAGTTTTAAATATAGAGATTTACACAAAATCATGATAAATAAATTAGTACTAATCATTATTAATTTGTTTTGACATTCTGTATTTCCACAACCATACTAGTATTGTGAATAGTAATATGACTAATTCTTGCCTACTCAATGTGTTTATCTTTTTTGTTATTTAGGGACCTCCTGGCTTACCCGGTCTCAAAGGTGACCCTGGCTTCAAGGGTGAAAAGGTGAGAAGAATGTGTTATTGTCACTTTGATATACTAATAGGAGAAGTGATTTCTCTTGGAGATTAAAATCATTGAAAAGGAAATTTAAAATGTCTTTGTCATTCTAACCATGGAACTAAGCTATGGATTTTCTGCTTCCCAGACATACGTAAAAAAGAGAAAGTATGCAAAGTAATTATGGAAAATGTACCAAAATTCAGTGTTATGTCTTCTCAATGTCTCCTAAGAAACCATATGGAAAGAGCATATGGTTATACTAAATTAAATATTCAGAAAATAAGCAGATGGAATAACAAACTAGCCATTTAATGTTTTTAAACATGAAAATAAAAAATAAACTGCAAATACTTTTCAAGTAGTAATTTGATCTCCCAGGATTTATACTGTGTTGGATCAAATAGAAAAATAAGCCTTTTTAAGAAGGGCATTAATATTGTTTGGATTATTTTTAAATCTCCAAAAGCCTTTTAAAGATTGCACATTCCCTAAAGAATAGAAAATATTTAATATTAAATGAGATTCTTACTAAAATAATATTTTTGATTGTTTATGTCATCAATATTACATGTGGATGTACGTTAATGGGTCCTTTGAGTTGAAGGACCCTCAAATGAAACATTGAAGATGGTATTTTTAGAAAGCATTTTGTTCCATAATATTCTCCATCCTTAATAAAGACCAGACCTAATTTAGGGAGTAAATGAGCCAGATAAGTAAGGACAGAGTCTCAACTCAATTTTCCATTTAACAGAGTTACTTTATTATATTTTATATTGTTCATTTTTATGTTCCATGAATATGATGTACAAATATTTTATGACTAGAATTATTAATGAGAGCTGTAATTTATATATTAATAATGCTTCTCTGTTTCTTTCACAGGGACATCCTGGTTTAATTGGCCTGATTGGTCCTCCAGGAGAGCAAGGAGAAAAAGGTGACAGAGGGCTCCCTGGTACCCAAGGATCTCCAGGAGTAAAAGGGGACGGAGTGAGTAAAAGTCTAGATGATTTTTCCTACTCTTTTCCAATAGTGCATGCGCACATGTGTGTGTGTGTGTGTGTGCACACAGAGACAATCACACTCCTTTAACTATGATCAATTAAGTAATTTAGAACAATTTTATTCTAACCTGCTTTAGTCAAAGGTGTTTTCAAAAAGATTTTCATGTTATTCTAGGGGCTGCAGGGTAGGAAGAGATATATGTATGCAATCTCTATTTAGAGACATAATATTAAAGCTTATACCAAATGGGAAATATTCAATTACTTTGTAAAAATTGTGTTTTATTCTCAATGGAAATTTTGTATCTTATGCTTAAGTATTTTCAAATTCTCTAAATTTTAGAATGTGTATTGTTATGCAAACCAGGAAAATGGAATAGCTGAGCAAAACTCATTAAATTGGATGATTTTCCCTCTAGGGAAGTCCAGGTCCTGCTGGCCCCATAGGCCCACCTGGTCCTCCGGGCTTACCAGTAAGTACAAGAGAAAAGAACTTCATAAGGTAATGTTGAGTTATAAGACTACCAAAGAGACACAGATGATTGAGATTTTGATCTATGCTTTTGCCTTTGCATTTTCTAGGGTCCTCAAGGCCAAAAGGGTAATAAAGGCTCTTCTGTAAGTATTTCTCCCTTTGACATTGTAACTTTTCAATGAAGCCTATTACATTGCTTTGTTTTCTCTTAATGTCATAGCTCATTTTTCTTCCAATAGGGACCTGCTGGCCAAAAGGGTGACAGTGGTCTTCCAGGGCTTCCTGGACCTCCAGTAAGTACATGTTAAGAGTGATGTTCTGATAATTTGCTTCTGGAAAGTGGCATTGATTTCTCTGAATTCATAAGACATATGGAAAAACACATTCTGTCCAAAGGTCTGATTTTATAGAAAATATAATTGTGGCAGTAAGTAATTATGTTTATATTCCAAGATTTGTTTTTGAATTTATTTCACGTGTTCGATATAAAGATATTGTAATTATATATTATAATAATCTAAATTTTTCAAAAGAACCTGTATTTTGTTATATTTTAATGAAACCAATTGTATGCCACAAACATAAATTTATATCTGACTCTAGAAAAAAATGTTCAGATTCTAGCCATTTTTTTCTAGTGCATATAGTAGTAGTAGTAATAAAAACAATAATAATAGCTACCATTTATTAAGTTGTTACCAAGCTTCATACACTATTAAGTTATGAAATTAAAATATAAGTCTTGGCGAAAGACTATTTAGTGACCTTTCTTGAGCTAAAATGTTTCCAATTATATATGTATTAGTTTGCTACAGCTATCATAACAAAATGTACTGCTTGCTTAAACAACAGAATGAATTACCTTGCATTTCTGTAGCTAGGAGTCCGAGATCAAAATGTGAACAGAGTGGTTTCTTCTGGTGGGAAGAAATATGTGTGGGGAAATATCCTATCCTCCAAACCTCTTTCTTTGGTTTGTAGGTTAGATTCTCTCTCTGTTTCTTCACATTGTTTTTCCTTTATATGTATATCTGTTTCTAAATTTTCCCCTTTTTATATCAGTTATACTGGATTCCATCTTACCCTACTGACATGCAATTATATCTTCAATGACCTTATCATATAAGATCACATTGTGAGGTACTGAGGTTTAGGAATTCAACATCTGTTTTTTTGTGAGATACAATTTAACCCACAATCATATGGACTGTTTGTTGTGGTTCTACTCTTACATACATGTAAATGCAAGTCTGCATTTATTTAAAATGTTAATTTATAAATATTTAAGTTATACAAATTGAATCATGTGATATGTGCATATTTTAAAATTTTTTAGATTTCAGATTATGAATTATTATGAAATACAGTAATTTGTAGATAGCTTTAAGACCTTTAAAATGCTGTTCTAATCTCCAAAACCTTTGAAATATAGTTGTGGATGTAAGACATCAAATTTGGCCTAATTATCAGATAAGGGAGTAACATATGTAATACGTGAACACAGATCTACATTACATTAATGTGTAAAGTAGCAGAAATCATCTGACTTGTGCAACTACTTCAATATTCCCACTAGGTTTTTCTTAGAAGAAATTAGTTTATATTTTCACTTGTATATTTTGCAGTTTTGAAAAGTCAAACCAGCCATTTTTCCTTCTAACAAAAACCATACTGGCAATAACAAAATTTTCAGAATATTTTACTTTTTGAACAGTAGCACTCACATTATCTCTCCTTATAGGGTCCTCCTGGCGAGGTCATTCAGCCTTTACCTATCTTGTCACCCAAAAAAACCAGAAGACATGCTGAAAGTATGCAAGCAGATGCAGGTGATAATATTCTTGATTATTCAGATGGAATGGAGGAAATATTTGGTTCACTTAATTCCCTGAAACAAGACATTGAGCATATGAAGTTTCCAATGGGTACTCAGACAAATCCAGCCCGAACTTGCAAAGACCTGCAACTCAGCCATCCTGACTTCCCAGATGGTATGTTAATAATACATGACAAGGCAAATGTCCTGAGCTGCTAAGTTACTGAAGTGCATTGTCAGCTCAGTAAAGTTCTAATTAAATGTTTAATACAGTCTCTAAATAAAACCGAAGCAAACCATTATTAATTCAAGTTTTGCAGACAGAAAAAGTCATTTACACATCCTAATTGATGATCTGCCATAGGAAATCCTTGTCTGTTAAATAAAGTTTTATCAAATTGTGACAAGATCATTTTTAGATGATTACGACAAATGCATTTTGTCTTGTAAATACCTCACAGAATGGATATTATTCATATGTACATACATACATACAATTATGAAACATATAGTTATTAGTAACTTACTTTATATATTAATATGATTAATGTTGCATTAAAATTATTATATTGATATTTTTAATTCATATCGCTACCTTGATGTGAATAGTACTTTATACTAACATGAGTAGTATGGGTAATCTTAAGCATCTTTATAACATGAGTATTTGTTGTATCAGCCAAAAAGTTCTGGTGAACAGACTTTAAGAATCTAGACAATCTGGGGGAAAAATTTATCTTTTAATTCCTCAGAATAGCCAAAACAACAGTAAATAACTTATTTAATGATGATAATCAGGATAATTTATTACTTATTAGTTGACAAAATCTTTGCATATCTTTTTTTCTGAGAAGAAAACTGTTTCAAATATACTAAATTAGTTGACTAAAGTTATATAAATACTAAACTAAAAAGTGGTAGATGTTTATCTGATTTGAAATCTTTCATTTTATCACACAATATCTTGCCACCCCTTTTACTACCAAGAAAATATTGTCTTGCAATATCATTTATATAATGAATGTTCTAACAGATCCAAGCACTTCAGTTCAGATAGAAGAGTCTTGTGTAATTCATAAGCAGCCATCATAAAAGAAAAACATCACAAAAATGTTAATCAAGAACAGCCTGTCAAAACTAAAATGCAGGTAGTAAAGCAAACTGCTTCCCAAAGCCTTCAAATTATGTTTTCTTTTTAACAAAGATACATTTCATTCAGTGATTTATAGAAAGACACTTACTTGTAAGTGACATGTAAACAAAGTATTTAGATGATTTTGCTTGAGCTTGTGCCAGAAAATTTCTCCTGCACACAAGTTTAAATATGCTTTGACAATCATCAAATTCCTGTTGAGTTTGTGTGACAGTTAGATGAGAATTGAGAGAATGTACCTATATAATGTGATTCTTACACTTCAGACCTTGGTGAATAAAGTAATCTGAAAATCAAGGATAAAAGATTGCAGCCTATGCTGAATTACAAAATCATGTATGATTTTGAACAAGCACAGGTGAGAAAAATATTTTAAACTTTAGGAATGGTAAGCTCAATGTGGGTTACAGTACCCAGTATTTTATATATATTAACTTGGTCCGTTTGTTCTTAAATGTATTATTTAAATAAGATTAAATATTTATTTACTTATCAGTTGAGCAGAGTGCACTGTTCTTCATGCAAAGATTCATATGTGAACACAAAGAATAGTGGTCTTGAGCTATTATTATCTAATGGTATAGATAGGATAAAATATGATAGTATATTATGATAGTAATTATAAAAATTCTATATTTATATAAATAAGAAATGATTCCCTTTTGGGGAAGTAAAATCTTATTATATAAGGAGGTAACATTTAAGCTGCAACCTTCACAAGATAATTGCCATGCTAAGAATCAAAAGAGTATTCTATGGAGAGAGTATAGAATGTTTATAAAATTAAGAATACAAAATCTTGATAACTTTATGAAAAAAAAGAAACTGAAAGAATGTCACTGTGGCTGAACAATAGTGAGCAAACTAAAAAATGATTTGACATGATTTGGAAAGGGGAAATGTCATTAAAGGAATCTGGCTAAGATGCTATTGACTAATCTAATAAAGATATGATGGTGGCTGGGTTTAGGAAAAAGCCAGTAGAAATGAGAGGTGGATGAATGAGACAGGTTGAACATAATATCCACATGGTGCCAAAATATTTTTGAACAAAGATATTTTGATAAAGCTATAAAAGTATGTGAAAGAGTATTGAATAATTTTTATTGAATAAAGTGAGATAAAATTATTTTCCCTAATAATTCAAATTATATATTCTTACAAACAAAATATTAAAAACAATGTGGCTTTTTCTGCTAGATGAAATCTTATATCAGTTTTAGTTACTTGAGTACTTTTCCTGGAATTCAATTTGTTTCAGATGTGAATATATTGATGATATAATTAGAAAAAGATCTGGGTGTGGTAATGGAGGCCTGTAATCCTAGTACTCTGGAGGTTGAGGCAGGAGGACTGCCAGCAGGGGCTGCAAAATGAGTTCAAGGCTAGACTGAGACAAAGTGAGACCTGGTCTAAAAAACAAAAGACAAAAAAATGATGAATGTTTTTGTAAAATAATGTGTCCAGGCTGCCTGACCAATATTGGAAGTTGTTGGCTGTTAAAGTACTTTCTCAGTTTATGCATAGCAGTAGATATATGTAGACTTTGCTAACTCTAACACTAAGAACTTTTATGGAATTTGACTTTTTTCTTTCTTCTTCTTCCCAGAACTGGGGATTGAACCCAGAGCCTTCATTTTGAGCTACAACCCCAACCTTTTTTAAATTTTTTATTTTTAGACAGAGCCTTACTAAGTCCCTAAGTTACCCAGGCTGGATTTCAGTTTGTGACCCTGCAATCCTTCTGCCTCAGCTTCCCAGACTAGCAATTATAGGCATGTCCATCACTCCCAGCTGTTTGAACTTTTAAAAAGTAAAAAGCTATGATTATTACATTGAACTAATTCAAATTAATACTTGAGGTTGCAGAATAAAAAAATGGCAGGAAAAAAGCAGGGTAATTATCACATGTATATCAGTTTTATCCTCTAATAATTCCAGTTCACAAAAACATTTTTATCATTTATGTAAAGAACGACGTTTTATTTCTCTCATTACTTACCATACTTATTCCCGTAACACCAAAATAATGCTTATGATTGCTCACAAGATACAATTTGTTCTGCAGCATTTCAGTAATGGCATTAATAGCATGTTGAATTTAAACATGTAAATAGCTTTCCTTCTTAGGTTCCTATTCAATAAAGGAAAAAATTACAATAAATTTTCACTATAAAATAAGGTAAATATATGATATCAGAGACTAACTAGATACTTCCACTGTTAGAGATGAATAAGTCAGGAGAAAAATTTATGGATTGTTACACTCACATTACAAAAATGAAATAGGACATATGAAATTAAGGCTCAATTATCGCTGATTCTAATGTACACGCAGTTGATAAGATCAGACTCATTCAAGGTGGTAGGGCCATAGGTTGTTCATGCAGTTGAGAAGGTTATTTGTAGAAGTTATGTTTAAGGTGAATCCTAAAAGTGGATTGGTATGCTAAAACCTAAAAAAAGTATTCTAGATTGAGTTTGTGGGCTATTTACAAAGATTTGAGGCAGAAAAGACATAAGGTCTCTCCCAACTGTTCAGATACACATCTTAATTTGCCAAAAAACATAAAAGGAAACAAATCTATGAATGTTCATTTTCCTTATTTCTTTTTCTAATACCTTTGATTTGTGCTGTCAGTAAATTTGGATACAACATTTTTCCCTACCTCCTAGGTGAATATTGGATTGATCCTAACCAAGGTTGTTCAGGAGATTCCTTCAAAGTTTATTGCAATTTCACATCTGGTGGTGAGACTTGCATTTATCCAGACAAAAAATCTGAGGGAGTAAGTATCAATCTGTTTAGGTGGTGAATGTTGACAGTGCTTGCCATGTTTTTTCAATATTGGACTAAACAGGAAAATTATACTGTCATATATTCATTTATCTGCTTTTCTTACAGGGTAATTAGAACATTCATTTGCATAAACATGAATAAGACAGCAAAGTGATGCTCATAGTTAACAAATACTTCTTCCCTTTATTTTTTTACCCAGATGTATTCTTTAGGCACCTGCTTGCTCTCTTAAATTCTATCACTTTCTATGACACAGCATAGCTGAATTTCAAATTTGAGTTCATAGATAGTATTCTTCTGCCCAATTACCACATGGTAAAACTCACAGCTGCATATTATGCTTAAATCACAAAATTTTATAAAAAATTAATCTTTCATGTAAAATAAGAATATTCTTTATACTTACATATGTTTTAAATGTGTGATCTCTTCAAATTTCTTGATTTTCACTGAGTAGTATCAGTATCACTTGAATTCTATCATTAAAGTTACACACAAATTATTAAATAAGGAAAGATTTTTTCATTAGCATAATAGTATTTTTTGAACATTTTATATGTAGGACATTCTGTCTATTTTCTTTCCATGTGTTAGGTCTCATTTTTCTTTAGTAAATGCCATGTGCTTACTGGGACACAGAAACTACACAAGACAAAGCAATTAATATATGTGGCTTATCTTTTTATAAGAAAAGTTAAGTTTCTGATTTAAAAGTGGAGAGTAGGTGCAAGAAACAAAGACACTTTCATCTCCCAATCTCACTTCACATGTGGCAATGAAACCAACTCCTCAATCCTGAAGAAATGTGGAACAGTGGACTGGTCACTCAGAATCCCTGCTGTGAGGCCTTATAAACTCATAAAATTGGCTAATCGTTACAAAGAAAATCAATAAATGGACATCTCTAAAAGATTCTAAATATTCTTCCTGCCAATGACTTTTCCAAAGCATCTTGCCTTTAGTTTCTGCCTAAATATTTTCAGAATGTCTTGGCTACAGAATGCCAGTGTTATTTGCCTTTCTAGTCGATGCCAGCTGACATTTTGAGGGTCTTCTTTGTAAGGATTACCTAAGAGTTCTACTGATATTTTCTACAGTCCTTGATATTTCTTTACCAGGTTGGTTCCCCCATTCTTTTTCAATAAGTAAAGAGATCGGGAAGGAAATGGCTCAATTTCATTACATGAAACTGACAGGATTGATCTCTGTCAAATTTATTTTAGTTGTATAATACTGAGGAGATAATATCTTAAAAGCCAGTTAGCTTCTTAACGATACTAAATTTACTGATGTATTCATGATACTTTTCATAGTTTTCACCTACTTTCTAATTTTCTGGTTCCTTTACAATAGGTAAGAATTTCATCATGGCCAAAGGAGAAACCAGGAAGTTGGTTTAGTGAATTTAAAAGAGGAAAACTGGTATGTTATTACCTCAAAATGAAAGTTTATCTTAAACTCCATAAAGGAAGCTCCAATTATGATTTCCCAATCCTGATTGTGAAAATCTAGATTATATTAAGCATGATTCCATGTGCTCCTTAGTTTGCTCCATCTAGTACATGTCAGACCACTGTGGTGTCTTAAAGCAGTGGATAATATTTTATCAGAGTAAATGGATGTATACTACATTTAATTTTTAAAATTACCAAAGAATAAATTCATTTAACAGTTGATATAGTCCTAAAATGGATTATGCTCAAAATATCAGGCATGAAAACATAATATCCATTTATTATCTGTGACTCCTATTTCTTTTGTCTGTTTGAAACTAGTTTGGTTTCAGTTCTCTATTTCTATAAGAATTTTTGGATTGTGCAGCTTTTTTCGGATTGTTAATCTTAGGGAATATAGTGAATTGATTACCTCTTACTTGTATTACAATGCAAATTTACTTAAATATTTCCATAAATTTAACACCTCAACTTAATAAATTTTAAAGATATTTTAAGGGGATACCAAAATTAAATTTATATTAAAAGGTTTTCAAAATCTATATATGTATTTGAGTTACTTTTAATTAGTAGTTATTCCAATTAAAGACTCTCTTTTTTTAAAATTTTTATTTATTTATTTATTTATTTATTTATTTATTTATTTATTGGTACTGGGGATGGAACACTGGACCTTGCGCTTTAGAGGCAGGTGCAGTGCCACTAAGCTAAATCCCTGGCCCTTCTTACTTATAATTATGCAACTACTCAGTGGTTTTTTTAAAGCTATTATTTTCCATTGATGACAATTCATGCATGTATTATTCCTATACAAACCCATCTGTATTAATGACTTGCAATGAAGTTTTCCATTAGTTTTCTCTATTTCAGTTTTCAAGATATGTATTAAATATTCACATTGCATTTTTATTTGTGTATGAGTTAAAGAAATATTCAGAAAACTGTATGTGTATGTTTGGCTTTGTTTTGATTAATTTTCTTTACAGTGTATTTCTCAAATAGAATTTTTTCTAAACTACTAAGGAGACTCATTTTATGATCTGTTAATCAGTAAAGAATAAGTAAAATGAAATATAAAGAGAAAAGTCTTTAAGTTGCCTTTAAATTGACAATCTGAGAAAATTTTTAATTTTTAAAAATTTAGATGTATGTAGTTCACCTGTGTTCAGATAATTTAGTTGCACCCAACAAATAAGCTGTGCAAATGAGACAGAACAGGTCTTAATCATTTACAGCCAAGACTATTTTCCTGCTATACATACAAAATAAATATTGACTCAACAAACTTTGACTCATGTTGTCTTGGTCATTATATTTGATGCTGGTGATAAAAAGGTTAATTCCCACATCATCTCAAAATGAACAAAGACATATCCCTGTTGAATATTGAAGAACCCAAACTAGACACCTTAGAAAACTATTGCTCCTAAATAAAACAGGCAGGAACATGACTGAAAATTTGGACAAAATAAATACATTATGAAAGTTTGAAAGGAGTCAGCATATCCAACAACATAAACCAGCTAACCTTAACATTGCACTGAGATTTCTCAGTTTTTATTGTTTCACTATTTCATCACCTTTTTAAAAAGATACACAAATATAATGAAATAATTCTTGGAATCAGAATCATTATTTTCTTGGAATTTACTGATTAGGAAACCAAAGCCTAGAGATAAAGTGATTTTTGTCATATATAAGCAGTGATTATAGTAGTAACTGACATTTTGGTGCAATCCTGGGTTCATAAAGCCCTATCTCTAGGTACTCTCCCTCACGCCTTTCCTTTTGGGTAAAGTAGGTCTGTGGACTTATCTGCAGTTTACTGTCAAGGGTGATTTTAGGAAAGAGGTTTTATGTGCCTTTTCATTCTTATTTCCAGCTTTCATATGTAGATGTTGAAGGAAATTCCATTAACATGGTACAAATGACATTCCTAAAACTTCTGACTGCTTCTGCTCGGCAAAATTTCACCTACAACTGTCATCAGTCAGTTGCCTGGTATGATATGTCATCAGGAAGTTATGACAAAGCACTTCGGTTCCTGGGATCAAATGATGAGGAGATGTCCTACGATAACAACCCTTACATCAAAGCACTGTATGACGGCTGTGCGGTGAGTATGGTCTCTCCCTGCCTGCCTTCTTGCACAGAGATGAGAGGCAGGATGGGAAAGCCTCAGTTTGGTGCTAAGCCAGATTTCTCTCATGAAATGGATATCAATTATTATTAAGATATAATGCAGAACACTGACATAATAAGACACAGACTATCAGAAACGAGTAATGTTTACTCTCACACTCACACACACACACATTCACTTGGAAATATACACATAGACACATTTTTGAAACCATAAAAAATGCATTCTCAGATCATGTGTTATTTTACTTCTGAGATTTGAATACTGCTGTGTTATTATATAATAATAATATTATATTTAGTTGTTTTTGAAATTTAAAACCATAATGTTATTTACTTCCTTAATCTATGATGTTATAATGATAGAAAGGAATCACAATTGTGCCATTTATAACATAATTAAGTTTTATACCTTTATTTTGTTTAGATGGAACTTCTTAATTAGCAATTCTACAGCAGCTTGAGAACTGTTATCATTTTTGTTTTCTTTATCCTGTAGATCTGTTTTTGACACACATGAGAATTCAATATAATGTCTAATTGCTCTAGCTAAGTATTAATGACTGAACAGAAGTCAAAATTATAAATTAACAAATTCACAATTTCAACAAGATAAGTGTAGTACACTAGAATAAAAATGAGAAAGTAAAATCATGAAGCAGAAGTTGTGAAAAACTTTCTCATAGTAGTGGATTGTTAAATATAAAATTAATGTATAGCAGAAATATTTTGATTTCAGGGTTCCTGCATTATAATTTTTATATTATATTTTTTCATAAAAGAATTGAATTATATAATATTAATTATAATGGTAAGAATGTGTTTATATGAGATCCAATATCATTTTTCATATTAAATTATATTCATTACTTATAATTATCAAGATTTTACTTAACTATGCTATATGTTAGAGTACAATATTTGAGTAATTGTAGCTAAATGTTAAATGTCATTGTCAATGTTCAAATTTTAAAACGGAGGGGCGGAGGGGTTGAAGAGAGGGCAGAGGAATGGGGAAAAAATAAGAACCAAGATACATCATATAAAGGTACAAGTTCCCAATGATGACTGTAATTGTATTGTATACCTAAAATGTACAAATTAACTTAATAAAAAAATAACTACAAGTGAAACAGTGATAAAAATATTAATTACAATATCATTGGCAAAATATGGTTTTCTACTCTTTAGTCTCTCACCCTCTTACCTCCACTCAGAAAGATAAGAAAAAGTAACAATTTTATTTAAAATATTAAATTATCATGTAATTTTTAATTTCTGCTTAATTTTACAGTCCAGAAAAGGCTATGACAAGACTGTGATTGAAATCAATACACCGAAAATTGATCAAGTACCTATCATTGATGTAATGATCAATGACTTTGGTGATCAGAATCAGAAATGTGGATTTGAAGTTGGTCCAGTTTGTTTTCTTGGCTAAGATTAGGAGAAAGAACCTATGAAATCAACAGAATATAAACTTTGGTACCACCAACCCATTTTATGCCACATGCAAATTTTAAATAAGGATGGTATAGAATATAACTCGCTATGTAAACTTTTACCGTGTAGGAAATAACTGCTGCCCTTGTGGGGGCAGAATCACTTGAAAACAGCTTTCAGAATCATGAGGTTCTAAGACAGTGTGGCTGAGATGGAACAAGGCTGATTCTTGATCCTTGGCCCTCATCTCTACTTTTCTTATTTGGATTTCTTTGGTGCTGTAGAAAAAAAGAGAGAAAGTATTCATAAAAATATGGTGCTCACTCCCATCCATCAAGGATATGCTAAAAAAAAAGTGTTTAATAAATTGTAATTATTTTATGTACAGTTCTATACTGTTATCTATGTGTCCATTTCTAAAACTTGCACATATCTCTGAATCCCATTTGACTCTAATTTTATGATAAATATGGAACTATGATGGCAATAAATATATGTATTACAAAAATAAAGTTGTAATTTCTGATGATTCTAATTCCCTTTCTTTGATTAATAATAAAATGCCTTTGTATATATTGATGTTGAAGAGTTCAATTATTTGATGTCGCTAACAAATTTAGGCAAAACCTGGAAGACTTTTGGGAGCACACTTCAATTAGCATCTCTGTTGATAGTAACTTTGCTGAATTTCAGTCAAAATAGCATGCATTTTGATGCTTTATTCAATGTCACACCTCAACATTTCCTTTTCAGAATCCAGGATTCCACAAGATACTTGTATATGTAGAAAACAAGCAAGTTTATATTTTTGGACAGCAAAATATGTATGAGAAATTATTTTAAAGATTAATGCATCCATCAAACATTTGTGGATGTGTACAAATTTTCTCTACCTTATATCATCCCATTGTTGTCAGTGTGCTTCAGTAATGCAGGTTAATATTTGGAAATGAACCAATTATTTATGAATTTGTGCAATGTTAAATTTTAATCAACTTCCTGAATGAGATTCTAACTTGCATATTACAGTAGTTTCAAATATGATTTTACCTGCCAAGTAAATACTATTTCTTTCTAAGATAATTTCATTCATCATTTGACCAACCTAATAGCTAAGTAACATAACAGTGGACTGCTTTAAATTCATACTTTTTAATAACTATTGAAATTTTTTTCTGCTAGATATTTTCTGTGAGATAGCTTGAAACAACAGTAAAATTTAAAAACTACAAAATGAACTTTGTATCTATTTTAAATAATATATGTAAGTCTTGAAAATAAATGTTTTATTATTTCTTATATGAAGTGTTAAATTAATTGGTACCAGATTCCACTGGAGCATTTTCAAATGATAATTTATCACAAAAGAGCATACTTGTAATATTGCAATTAAAACGTGAACATTTGTCATTAAGAGTTTCTTTTATTTTTCAAATCAAGTTTGTAAATGTCCTTTCAAGAAGGGAGATATGAATCATATAAATAAACTTAAATCTTGTCTACCTGGATTGGTCATTTGCTTTCTTAGTTTCTAAATTGCTTTCTTTTACTGAAAAAGCTTTTGATTTTCTTTCTTGACCATCCAGACTACAATTCTCTTGCACTTTTAAATAAACATATTAACCTTCAGACATGAGTTGTTTAAATTCCCCATGTGTAAAGTACTAAACAAGATATGGTAATATTATATTTTCAAATAAATATAGATTGCTCTCATACATTCATAAAATTGTACAATTAAAATTTTTGCAGTCTGAAATGTGTTCATCATTTCAACGTTAAAGATAATCTCCAAACTTTTATTTGAAATATATATTTAATCATATGTAAAATATTTAAAAGAAAAGATTTTATGCATCAATTTCCATTAATAGCTATATAACTATATATAGTTAGATATAGTATCTATATCATATATATTTACTCTATATATGATACTTTTACTATATATATGCTATAATCTCTGGCTGTCTCTTTATAGAATTTTGTAATTTCCCATAGAATAAGTTTCTCTAATATGCTAGATCTAAAATATTTTCTATTGTTAAAAGCTTAGAAATATTTACTTTACATATTATTATTGTACTATAAACATTTTAGATTATTTTTAAACTTAAGAAAAGCTGTATTACATTTGATTCATATGTGGACTATGAAATTTGTGAAAATTTTCCAGATTATCTTCTGACTATATATTTTAGACCTTGGTTCTCCTCTGCGTCCAATAAATTTTATGTTCTGGGCACCATAAAACATGCTATGATACAAATTCTGTCACTGTACTATTTTGGTCTTTATTATACTTACTTGATGATAGAATTATTACAAAAAAACTTTGATACACTAGGGTTACTATCCTTCATTATAAAAATCCAAGCTACGGCCGAGGATTTGGTTCAGTGGTTTCACTTCCAGCTGCGCAAGTGGAAGAACCCAAATTTGATCCCCGGTACCCCCCCAAAAAAAAAAAAAATCCATGCTATATAATTATACCTCACCATGTAAATATATTATACAACCCCAAAATAATAAATCCCTTATTGAATTTCCTCCTCAATGGCTGTTTCCACACTACCCAATACAAGACAGAATGGCAAAGAGAGTTGGTGTAGAAAGGCAATATTCTTAATTGATCATAGTCACAGTAACTTATTTTGCCCAATATTACCAATTTTATGACTATTAGAAGAATTTTTGAGGGCTTAAAAAGGAAATCATGCACAAAAATTGTCCTGAACCTTAAGCTTTATTAGGTTCACATTAAATTGTCTGCTGCATGCTGGATAACTGCAAAATATATGTTAATTAAGGGTCTATCTCACATGTGAATTATATAAACAGCAGTTGCTTCTCTAGATTTCCTACTGTTTAAATTATCACCACAGTATAAATTCATTTCTTCCATGTGGCTAATAATACATATGCTACCTACCTTACCCAACTTTTATAAAGATTTAATTTTTGAAAAGCAAAACCTTATACACATTGTATGACTGCTGAATTTCAAATTCTTAGGGTCACACAAAAGCTCTGCAAATTATTTGGAAACAAGTTCATATGCATCAGAATTAGTTTTCAGTCCCTTTTTATTTTAATGTGTGTCAGGATGTGTTTTGCTTCCCAAAAGGATGAATTAAATAGGATTTGGGATCTCTCAACTTTTATACTTTGCTAGTCCCATCTCGTAGTGGAGGCTGCATGATTAACCATTGCTCAGTGCAGCTGCACCCCAGAGAACCATAGATTACAGGGTGATTTACAAGAAAGTATCTTATTGAAGAAATATCCAGTTTACAGCATCCCAACTTCAGTAATCACTACCTAGCAACCCCTGCAGGATCCTTATTTATTTTCTGCCTAGTAAATCTACTAGTCAATATATATAAGGAGACTGGCCAGGGTAGAAAAAAGAAAGAAAAGTTATAGACTTGCTGTTAATTTCCCTTTAAAAACATAAATTAATTTCAGAAATGTTTCATGTTACAATAACTGGTACTTATAGACACCTTATTATGGCATTTCTGCCCATAGGGCTAGTTACATAAAGTTAAACAAAATCATAAAAATCA
>NW_004624857.1:5768578-5814378 GCF_000247695.1 Heterocephalus glaber | reverse complement strand
ATATATTATATACGGAGAAAGAGGCTGTCAAAAATGTATACACATTTCAAGGAAAGAAAATCTTGTACAAATATTTATACTAAATTTATTGAGAAATCATGAGATTAATACAAGTTATCTTTGGCTTCTTCAATTGCAAGAGGTGCTCAAAATCATGGCTATTAGCTTCCAGACATTTATTAGTATAGCAAACTGCTGCTTGAGTAACCTTGATCACTGAGATTGCTGTAAATGCATTTTCAATTTCTCTCCAAGGGCTGGAAGTATAGTGAGTTTTTTGTGATATAGGACATCCTCTAGGGTCTCCTACAAAGGTAGCACCATCTGTTGAAAAAAAATCATATTATTTTTCTTTTCCTGAAATGTGTGCACATTTTTTGGTGGATTCTGTTATACATAAAGAGGTAGACATTCTTTCTTTCCAATAACAGAAAGTTTTGCCTACGGTCAAAGTAACAGGCAAACCTGTCTTAGTAGCAAGCCTTATTCCTGGGACATTTAGGGCACATAGTGAACTATCAACTACCTTAAATAACCATTATCTTAATGTCTTTGGTGTAAATAAATTCTGGCTGCCATTTTTGACTCATCGAAAGCAATGAATATTTTATGGGCACAAAAGACCACTAATCTGAAAAGGCAGAAACTTATTTACTCAACCCTAACCATGATATCCAAATTTTAAATTTAATGGAACAAACAAGTCTGCCAAGAAAGGAACTTCACTAATCTGTCAAGTCAACATGATGCAAAGATGTGTGTAACTATTAAGAAAACAAGTTTGGGCATCTTGTCTATTTGGGAAAAAATAAAGTTTAAAAATTACCAATAAAATTTCTCTCATAGCCATTATTGTACTAGATAAATATATTTTCAAAATTAAAATTTTATATTTATACAACATTAAAGTTTTTTACAAATGTAGAAAGAAACTAAGTTCACTTGTTATTTTACATTATCTAGTTATTTATGCAGAAAATTGGGTGTTTATACCACTAGTGAGAAAAATAATGGACAAAAAGGAAGTATAATAAGAAAAACCAGGGCATGCCCACCAGCCTCCAGCTTGGCATTGAGGTCAGAAATGTCACGTGGCTGTGCCCAGCTCCATCCAGCTTACCCCGCCCATTTGCATCCAGGAGACTGTGAGACCTCCCACCCAGCACGCCCACCAGCCTCCAGTTTAGCAAGAGCACAGCCCCCCCCAACCTCTGGCCAGAGGCACAAGGGGACATAAAGTCCATTGCCCTGAGCTGCAGAAGTGAACAACAGAGAGAGGGCCTCTCTCACGCTCCCTGATGAAAACTGAAGACCACTGGAAAAGTGAAGAGAATCTCTGCAATAAAGGCACACCAGACCACTGTACTTGGTAAGTTGGAGAGATCATCACCTCCCATTTGAACCTGGACTATATTCAGGGGAAAGGCAGCTAGAACCTGTAATAGAATCTTGCAGGGTTTAACCCTGCAGGAGGACAGGGAACTCAACTTGGGACTTGCAGCCAGAAATTTGCCTGAATCTCGTGGGTCTGCGACTGCTTACTGAGAATCATTGACTTATAACTGCACACTGCTGACCAAGTTGTTTATTGTGACAGCACAGATATAGTGTGAAGGAGGCCCTTCATTTTTATCTTTTATTTGTTATTTTCAAAATTACCACTATTTTATTTTTGCTCTTATTTTTGATTTTTTCTCTTCTTCTACTGTTTTAAAATTTTTCTTTTTCTGTTTTCTTTTTCTCTTTTCTTTCTCTCTTTCACTCTTTCTTGCTCCTTTGCTGTCCAACATTGTTCTTCATCTCCCTTTGTGTTTCTATTCTGCCCCTAATTCATATTTCTTCTTTATATTTCTTTTCTTCTTTCTCCTCTAACCTGTGCCCTCTGACCTTACTGCTCACCTTCCCCTATCCCTCTATCTACCTATTCCTCCCACCCCAACTCCTTCTAACTAGCCACCCTGAAGGGTAAAGTTGCTATATTGAAGAGCTTATTCACTATAGACATATTTTGGATTGGTTCTTGATCTTGATTTAATTCACACAGCTAAAGGTGATAGGTTAATAACCACCACAAATTATCATTTTCTAAAAGGTACTTGATTCAATTGTGTTGCTGATTGTATGACTCAGACTAAGGTGTTGTGATTGATCTCATCAGCTGTCCTTCAAGATATAATGAAAATGAGATAGCCTCAGAGCTATTAGAGATTCAAAACCTGAAGACCAGCTATACCTGGAAAGCACCTCTGAGAATCAGTTATTCCATAAGGGTTCTAAATACATCAACAAAGATACTTACAATAAACAACTTCAAAGTATCAACCCAGGAACTAAACCAAGGACAATACCAAAAACAAAAATGAGAAGACATTTATGCAAGTCATAAACTCAGACTTCCACCCCACAAAAGCCAAATTCTGAGGGAAACAAGGTAGAAAAGTCTGGTAATCAACCACCTGGATACCTTGAACTGATAGCATAGGAAAGAAAAAAACAGATGAATGAGGCTCTAGAAAAATTCAAAGCAGAAATAAACTCTGAGATAACTACAGAGGTGGTGAGCAGAGTGAAAGACATGATTGGAGGCTCTAAAATGGAAACAAATAGAAAAAACAGATGAGCTCAGAAACATGCTGGAAGTCATGAATGCCCAGCATAAAAAAGGAATGGAAACCATAATTGCCCAACATAAGAAAGAAATGGAATCCATGAAACAGATTCAAACAGATATTAAGGAGATTAAAAACTCCACTGAAAGCATGGATTCCAGATTAAGGGAATCTGAAGATAGAATATCAGATATAGAAGACAGCATTGTCATTAAGGATCATGAAAACAGATTTCTTAAAAATAGTAAGGGACCATGAGAAATAAATCCAGCAGCTGCTAGATGATGCAAAGAAGAATAACATAAGACAGATGGGAGTCCACGAAAAAACAGGAGAAAGTACAATTGACATAAAAAAACTGTTCACAGAAGAAATAGTAGAAAACTTCCCAGACAGAGGTAGAGAATTGGACATACAGATAAGTGAGGCATATAGAACTCCAACTAGCTATGATAAAAAAAAGTCTATGCTTAGACATATAATAGTCAAGATCCCAGAAACCCAACAGAAGAACAAAATCCTACAGGCAGTTAGAGAAAAGAAACAAATCACCTACAAAGGAAAGCACATTAGAATCACAGCAGATTTTTCAACACAAACCCTCAAAACAAGTACAGCCTGGATTGAAGTATTTCAAGCCCTAAGAAAATAACTTCCAACCTAGACTGTTGTATCCTGAAAAATTATCTTTCAAAATCAATGGGGAAATTAGATATTTCCATGACAAAGAACACCAGAGAAATTTCATGAACACCAAACCAGCACACCAAACAATTCTAACCAATATCCTAGAAAAAGAAAATGAAGGTCACAACTCCATGAGGCCCAACAGAGGGAAGTCACCAGGTAAGAAACTAAAGGGAAAAGGTGAAAAATTAAGAAATAAAAGTCAATAATAGTAAAATATCATAACAAGGATGAGTAAATATCTATCAATTATAACTATCAATGTTAATGGTCTGGATTCACCAATCAAAAGAAATACAATGGATTAAGAAGCAAAATCCAATGATATGCTGTATACAAGAGACACACCTAACACAAAAAGAAATACATAGATTGTGAGTAAAAGGATAGAAAACAGTTCTCCATGCCTTAGGAACCCAGAAAAAAGCAGGCATAGCAATTTTATTTGTAGACAAAGTAGACTTCAAATCAAAACTAATTAAGAGAAACCAAGATGGTCACTACATCCTTGTGAAGGGAACAGTCCAAGAGGAAGAGGTGACAATCCTAAATATATATGCACCAAATACGAATGCCCCCAACTGTGGGAAATTGTAGAATTCAGCCATCTAGTTGTAAGAATTGATCACAAGAAGTTTGTTAACTAAGAACATTAAGTCGTTTCTGGGAAATTCCACACGTTTGTTTGTTAAAAGAATGCCAGCAAACTTTAAGAGACATTGTGAAAGTTTCACGGGAGAAAAACAGGTTTTCCTAGTTTTCTTATTTACCATTTCCTGGGATCAGAGAGCCACGACCCAATGACTCTACTGACTCTATGGGTGGTGAGAGAGATACAACTCACTGTGCACATCTGTGATGTTTGTGGTGGGCCAGTGGGCTTGATTTTGGCTGAAATTGTCCTACTGTCTTGATACTATCTGATAAGAAGAGGGCTGCAGTGTGCTCTTTGATGTACGGGATTGGCAAATGGAAATGGGACTTGTGAATTCGCCTGTAGCTTTTATGAGTCACTTAAAGTCATTTGTCACCAGAGGTTAAAATCAGAAAGATGATAGCCAGAATAACTAAGCTGCTTTCCTACATGTATAAAAGCCTTACTTCTTCCCTTTGTGATTGTTGAATAGTGCCAGAGGAATTAAACTGCTGTTCATCCCCCAGGCTGTCTCCTTTTCTTTCTTTAAAAGTCGGTGCTTTCCGGGGTCTCAGGTCTCCCTCTGGAGAGACCACCAATATCCAACTATACAAAACCAATATTAATGGACATGATAAACCAAATAAACACTAATAAAATTGTAGTGGGGGACCTCAATACCCCACTATCACAAATAAACAGATCATCTAGACAAAAAATTAACAACGAAATTCTAGAACTGAACCAAGTTATTGAACAAATGGACTTAATAGATGTTTATAGAGTGTTCCACCCCACAAAATCAGAATACACATTGTTTGGTGCTGCAAATAGATCATTCTCCAAAATAGACCACCTACTAGCTCATAGGACATGTCTAAATAAATGTAAAAGAACTGAAGTTACCCCCTGTATATTATCAGACCATAGTGCAATAAAATTGGAGATCAATGACATAAGAAACCACAAAATTCACACAAACATATGGAAATTAAACAACACCTTCCTGGACAACCAATGGGTCACAAAAGAATTTAAAGAAGAAATTAGACAGTTCCTACAAGTAAGTGATAATGCCAATACAACATACAGGAATCTATGGGACATAATGAAAGCAGTTCTACGTGGGATATTCATACTAGTTAACTCCCATATTAGGAAAACAGAGAGAACTCAAATAAATAACCTAATGCATAACCTCAAGCTCCTAGAAAAAGAAGGACATAACAAACCCAAAGCTCATACAAGAGAGGAAATTATAAAGATCAGAGCAGAAATTAATGCAATGGAGACCAAGAGAATGATAAAAAAAAAAAATCAGTGAATCAAAGAGTGGATTTTTCAAAAGAATAAATAAAATTGATAAACCCTTGGCCAACCTTATCAAAAAAAGGAAAGAAAGGGCTCAAATCCATGAAATTAAGAATGAAAAAGGCGAAGTCACAACAGACCCAGCAGAAATCCAGACCATCATCAATACCTACTTCGAGAACCTATACTCTAATAAAATGGCAAATACAGGAGAAATGGACAGATTCCTATACATATGAATTGCAAAAATTAAATGAAGAAGATATAGAAATTCTAAACACCCCAATTACAATGAGTGAAATTGAAAATGCAATAAAAAACTTACCAACAAAAAAAGCCCAGATCCTGATGGCTTCACTGTTGAATTCTAGAAGACATTTAAAGAAGTACTATCACCATTACTCTTTAAACTCATTAAGGAAATTGAAAGGGAAGCAATACTTCCAAATTCATTCCTGGAAGCAAGTGTTACTTTGATTCCAAAACTAGGGAAATACCCAACCCCAAAAGAGAACTACAGGCCAATCTCCCTAATGAACATAGATGCAAAAATCCTCAACAAGTTACTGGGAAACAGAATACAAAGTATCATCAAGAAGATCATACACCCTGACCAAGTCAGATTTATCCCAGGGATGCAAGGATGGTTCAACATTCATAAATCAATAAATGTAATACACAATATCAACAGAGTTAAGGACAAAAACCATATGATCATCTCAATAGATGCAAAAAAAGCATTTGACAAAATCCAACACCCGTTCATGATAAAAACCCTACAGAAAATTGGAATAGAAGGTCTTTATCTCAACTTGATTAAGGCTATCTATGAAAAACCAACAGGCAATATCAAACTAAATGGTCAAAAACTGAAAACTTTCATACTAAAATCAGGAACAAGACAAGGATGCCCACTATCACCACTCCTGTTCAATATTGTTCTGGAAACATTAGCCACAGCAATTATAAAAGAGAAAAAAATAGAAGGAATAAAGATAGGAAAGGAAGAAGTTAAACTGTCATTATTTGCTGAAGATATGATACTTTACATAGACGACCAAAAATACTCTGCCAAAAGACTTCTAGACTTAATTGACAGATTCAGTAGAGTAGCTGGATATAAGGTCAACAGTTAAAAAACAATAGCCTTTTTATATACAATTAATAGACTCACTGAGATAGAAATTAGAGAAACAATTCCTTTTATAACTGCACCAAAAAAATGAAATATCTAGGAATGAATCTAACAAAGGAAACAAAAGATTTCTACACTGAAAACTGTAGCACTCACAAAAGGAGATCAAGAAGGATATAAGAAAATGGAAACACATCCCTTGTTCCTGGGTAGGAAGAATCAATATAGTGAAAATGGCCATACTTCCAAAACTACTACATAGATTTAATGCAATGTCAATTGAAATTCCATCAATATATTTCACAGAACTAGAGAAAACAATCCAAAAATTCACTTGGAACCAGAAGAGACCTAGAATAGAAAAAGAAATTCTAGGCAACAGAGACGTGGCTGGAGGTATTACAATCCCCAACTTGAAACTATACTACAAAGCTACTGTGATAAAAACCGCATGTTACTGGCAAAGAAACAGACCTGAGGATCAGTGGAATAGATTAGAAGATGCAGAAACAACTACAGATATACTCAGCCACCTCATCTTTGACATAGGAGCCAATCACCCTCATTGGAGGAAAGATAGCCTATTTATAAATGGTGTTAGAAAAACTGGATTTCAACCTGCCAAAGATTAACAGTAGACCCATACCTATCACCATGCACTAAACTAAGATTGAAGTGGATTAAAGATCTAAATATTAAGATAGAAACATTAAATTTGCTGGAAGATTAGTTAGGTAGAACTCTTGAAGACATTGGTATAGTAAGACTTTATGAACAAAACCTCAGTAGCATGGGAACTAGCACAAAGAATCAACAATTGGGATCTTATCTTATTAAAAAGCTTCTGCACTGCACGGAAACCACCAAAAGAGCTAAGAGACAACCTACCATGTGGGAAAAAATTTTCAACAGCTGCACCTTAGACAAAGGACTACTATCTAGAATATATAAAGAACTGAAAAAAGTCAGACCCCCCCAAATTCAAAGGCCCAATTCAAAAATGGGCATCTGAAATGAACAGACATTTCTCAGACAAAGAAGTAAAACTAGCAAATAAATATATGAAAAAATGTTCAACATCACTGGTTATTTGACAGTTGCAGATGAAAACAACACTGAGATTCCAACTCACCCCAGAAAGAATGGCTGTTATAAAGATATCATCCAATAACAAATGCTGGTGGGAGTGTGGGGAGAAAGGAACCCTTCTTCATTGTTGGTGGGAGTGCAGACTGGTGCAACCACTTTGGAAATCAGTATGGAGATGCCTCAAAGAACTAGGCTTAGAGGTCCCATTTGACCCAGCTATCCCCCTGCTGGGTATCTTCCCAAAATAATTAAAAGAATCATACCACAGTGATATATGTGGACCCATGTTTATAGTGACATAGTTTGTAATAGCTAAATCTTGGGAACAGCCCAAGTGCCCGTCAACTGGAGACTGGATAAAGAAGATGTGTTTTTTTTTTTTTAAATGGAGTACTACTCAGCCATAAAGAATGACAAACTAAAGACATTTATAGCTAAATGGATGCATATTGAGGCCATCTTCTTAATTGAAATAAATAGGACACACATGTGTAAATACCGAATAGTTTCTCTAGTGTGAGAAACTGAAAGTGTAATTAAGGATTAAAATGATTAACAAGAATAATGAACAATTTGAAATAGGAAGAAAAGGTTCAAAAGAGTGGGGGTGGCAGGAAGGGAAGGGGCGAGATCAGGTTACAGGCTAGAATCTGGACAGAATCTGTTGGGAGCAATGCTACATAATTCTAGGGAAAAATCATTTGAGTAGGCCTAGTTCTCCTGCCTACAAGCCAGCAATAACACTCCGAGACATACTTCCATTTTGGCCTCAGGTCACAAGGGAGATCTCAATGATCCCATGATGCTGTAATCCTCCAGGACAAGACCACACCTGTGGGAGACGCCCTGGGAGGAACCAAATCTTCATCTGTGTAGTTCCTGGGAGGAACTAAATCTTCATCTGCATAGTTCCTCATTGTTCTTAGATTTCCGCCGCCCCCACCCAGTCTTTTGTTACACCTTGTTCATCCCAATATGATACTGAAATCTACATTATTCATTTGTTACATTTGTTTCTTTGGATGTACTAAATAAAAGGTGCTGCAAGCTAGGGGTCTTTGTCTTTGCCGCCTAGAGCAGCACTGATCAGACCCAAAGCTCAGCTTCTTCTCAGTCTCATTCGTCTACCTTTCCTGTAATTCGCCGTGTGCTGCCGTGGCTCGCAGGAGACTAGGACTTACTGCAGAGGTTCTGGAAACGTCCCCTTCCCCTGTTCCCTACAAGAATCCATATATAGATTGTGTTTAAAACAATAGGAAGAGATGGAGATAGAGACTAGGCCTGAGCTCATGAGTGGGATGGGAAGGAAGAGTCCCTGAGATCAAAGTAGAGGAGGGTGTGTTTCTAGAAGAAACACGTACAACTATGCATAGTACGCAGTACTCGATAGTGTGATAAATGACTGTTACTGTTTTAGGTCCTTATCATAACATGCTGTGCTTTTCATCCTTTAGAGCATAATCCTACTTATATAAAATTTACTGTAAAACAGTGTGCTGCTAAGCCAGTGGTAGCCTCACGTATCTTTTGTTTAATTGCATATTTGGATAATATCAAGGGCCCATCACAGATGATTGATGTATACCTTTTCAGTTTGTACTTAGAAGTTGCCACTCTGTGTGGTACTTTGTAATACACACGGATGAAATTGCCTCATAACATATTTCTCAGATTATATTTCCATTACATGTCACATGACTGTATTCAAATTTAAATTAAAAATAATTTGGCCTATGTGGAGTCTACTAGTTAATTAGAATTTTTTTCTCCAGAGCCCTATTTGTTCAATATTAGTTTTGAAAATCTTTCTAAAACAAATCACATCTTCAGATGTCTTGTTAATGCTTGAGATGTCTTTTTAAAATTATATGGAAAAATGTTTAAGTACTTTTCAATTTTGCTTTGAGTTCTTTTATATTCGAATATTATTATAGTTTTTTCCCCTTGCATTGCTTTTCTTTGAATAATTTTAATTTTTGTATATGTGTGTGTTTGGTGAATGATAATAAAGCTGTACATTATTAAAAAAAAAAAAAGGAATAACCAAAGTCCTAATGTATTAGTTAAGTGGAAAAGCTCTTTAAGTAGTGTAAAGTTGTTTTTTGCATTTTGGATTTTTAGTTAGTTGAAAATCTTATCTGGATTTTTAAGTGAATATTTTATAAAGATATAATTAGTAGATTTTGAATCATTTAATCAGGGAAAATGGATGCTATAAATGAAGATGATCATATAGTCATCAATATATCAATAGCCAAGCATATGATTTATCATCAGGATTAGTACAGTTTTCTTTGTTAAAAAGGAATCTACTTTACAATGAATTATGCTATAAGATGTCTAGACTATATCCTTATTTATATAAGGAATCATCTTAAAGAACATTTTATTGTTGAGTTTCTGACTAAAGAATCACAGAATTGAAAAGCACTAAATGCTAGTAGTTTGCTGGTAAACCCGATAAGCTGTTAGGTCTCAGTATTTTTAGGGTTAGGTCTCAGTATTTTTAGGGATAGGTATGTTTGGAGGGAGACCATTGTGAGTAAGAACTCCATAAGAGAATTTGAGGAGCATGCATGAACTTTGATGCAGCCCTGGGGGTGGAGGACATGATGTTGTGTTCTCAAGGCCCGTGCTTAGGATTAGGTTAATTGACTTAAAATTCACCCAAAGAAATCTCAGATATTAGGCAGCAGATAACAAAGAATGAATGCAGGTTCATGAGCAGGGCAAACTCACAATGAAAGTCATATTTAGAATGAGTATGTTGGTAAGTTTTCAGTAATCTGCATAGTAGGCACTGTATTTTGAATGCATAAAAAAAATGAGGACCAAATATCAATGGACTGTTGCAGAAATTTAAATGGGCAACAATAAAGATTTGGATTATAGTATTAATACTTGAATTATTTAGACTTTACGAAAAAATATAAAACTATTTGAAAAAACTTTACCACTTCAAAGTATTACTGACTTGCTGGATATATCTTAAAATATGTTTTAGTTGCTTACCCTTTAAATATATATCAAATAGAAAAGGAATTTTGTCTTTACTAAAATTTGAAAAGCAAATAAGTGTCAGAAAAACAAATGCTATTGGCATAGCTCTATCATGTGGTATCATGTCTCTTATCATTTCCCCTGTATTATTGTACAGGCTACTATAAAAATAACCTGGAATTGCTAAGATAACACATGCCATAATGTTTAATAAGCAAGTATCTGTCTCCTATATAAATAAAGGTGGATGTACATTATCAAGCATAGAAAATATCCATTTACAGAGAAATTAACTGCTAAAATTTTATTATATATTTTTATTTGCTGCTGTTGTAATTTCATAAAGTCAAAAGAGAAACAAGGAATAATTAAATAGATGGCAAGCATTGGAAATAATTATACATAATTAATATGAAAATGTTATCTAGCTAGAAAAAGATCAGAAAAAATGAAGCTACTCAAAATGTATTGAAAAACATAAATGAGCAAATGATGTTATATCTATAACTCCCTGCCTCTCAAAGTCAAACTTATAGGTAGATTTTACATGCTTCCTCTACTTTCTTACCACCATTTATTCTTTAATGTAGTATAAATAAATTCATCTCTTCCACTATTTTGAAACTTTTTAACATCACAGTTAATAAAATTTTCACCAAATCCAGCGTGCAATTCTTGGAGATGACAATTCATTGTGTCAAGTCCTGGTTCCCTCCTTCTGCTCCTCATCTCACTTAGTGTCCCCCTCCCCAGCAAGCCCCCAACTATAATGTCACCTGGGTCAAAGACATTTTAGAGTCTTCATCAACTATTTGCTGTTCTTTCAAATCAGTCTTCTAATCATCCATTGCCATCAATTCTTTTTTTTAAATATCTTTCCTACCTTTTCCTTCCCCTACATCTTCAATACTACTTCCCAAGTCTATGTAGGAATCAATTTTTACCCCATAGTTATAAAAATGTTTATTTCCTTTAAACCTAAATCTAAACCTCATCCTGAGCAAAATACACTTCTACTAAAACTACAGTATAAATTAAAGTATAAATTTATACTTTATACCATGTATGAAATTCCTTGAGGATTCTTATTATCCAGACATAGAATTTATTTAAACATATGCACAAGGTAAATTTCACAATCTCTGCCTCTCCCTCTTTCTTTGTCTAATTCACAAGAACTTCAAACAAATCTGAAATAACATTGCTTATCACATTGCTTATGGTGTACCATGATGTGGCATATTCCATTCAATGGTATTGTATTTCATTTTAGAAAATATTAACTATACATTATTTAATCTTGAAAATGGTGGCCAATCAAATAATTGTTCAGTAAGCCTTGTTTAGAGGCCCTTGTATATTTTACACTCATCCTTGAATAAATTCACACTAAAGAACAGATTTCTCCAAACTAAGCACAGGAAGACCAAAGTAATTGGGCTCTTCCCGTGTTGGTTCCCTTGGGTCTCATATGTCTAAGTGCACAGTGACTAGGTGTGGGAATGCAAGTGAAATTAGGTGATCAAGTATCATGCACAGAGATTGAAAATATGTTCAGTTTAATAGGTTAGTCAATATAAAAAACAAAAATAATCTTAACTTTCACTAAGGTAACTTTTTTTTAAAAGTATGGTACATGTGTGGATTAAGTAATAAAGTTGATAAAATTAGGCTTAGGACTTTTAATGACATTTGATATTATTTCCAATGTGCTTCCAAGGGAAAAACAACTAAATGTCTAGTAAATATTATTTCATAGGTGATTTTGGATATCCTAAAAAAAAAACATTGCTTCATCTTTTTTATGTGTATTTTGCTGACTTAATCATCTCCTGTCTTCAGGAACAAGCTGCAAAAATGCCCTTTTCTTGTCATGGAAATTAGTTCTTTCTGTGTAAAATCCTCATTTGTAACAAAAAAGAAGAGATGTATCATCAAATAAACAGAAAATGTTTAAAACAGAAGATCTTTAATTCTAGTTAACTTCATTCACTTAAAGCATCTGGAAGGCTTGCTCAGTGGGAGTCACACAGTAGACTCTGACAGAATAGAAGGCTTCTCAGCCAGATCCTTCACAGTGATGCAAATCTGTGTCAGAATCACATGCACTGTCATCAGAAGCATTAGGATTCCTGAAGTCTCTACTATATCTCTAATTAACATGTCTGCTTAACCAAAGAAAAGTGGATGTACAGATCTTTGGTGAATCATAAGAATCCAAGCATTAAAGGGAGAGGAAGACACTTTATCAAAACCTCTTCACTCATTAATTTATACCTAAAATTAAATCTTCCATTTATTAAATCTTTTGTCTGCAAAGAGCTCTTAATCAGGAAAATATAATTTTCTAAGGAAATCTGATAAAAGAAAGCTACATTAAATACATAGCCCTCATAGCCTTAGATAGCACAAAATTGTCCAATTAGTAATGAGGGACATTTGTAAACAACCTAATATTGTCATTTTCCTATTCTTAAGAAGCATATACCTATGACCATGAAATTACTCAAACATTCAAAAATTTATCTTCATTTCTTGTTCCTTGTAAAAATTAAAATTTAAAATGATCATTGAGATATTTATTCATATTTTCAGTTTTTATGTATGTGGTTATGCTCTCTACACCTGTTTTATAAAAACCTCTACTCCATGAATAATATCTTTTACACCAATTTTAAGAAGAATTTAATCTAGATTACAGGACAAGTGTAAGGAAACACTAAAAATTTGACAAAACACAAGGAGTTAGACAGAGAAACATTTAATCTGTCTTTACCACTGATATGCCATGAAACTGAATTATCTGGAAACCTTACTAACTAAAAGGTCAAAGCGGTCTCATGCAAGTTCTTATTATAACAAAAAGCTGAGTTCCTTTCATTGGCATCTAGCCATGTCACATGTTTTGTAGATTTTATTTTAATTTTCTACTTTTAGAAACACAAATAGCTGTATTTTGACAAATTGATATAAATATGATTTAAGGACTATATTCACTTAGCGTTACCTAAGGATATTTTTAAAGAGCAAAAGCTTATCTGTAATGCCACTTGATAGATAAACAAAGAATTCCTTAATTATTCTTATTCTCTTCTTTTTTATTTACAATATTTTCAACTCTTCTCTTCAAAATGTTTTTCCTGAATGCAGTATTGTATAACTCAGTTACTCGTATTCTAGCTTGAGATCTTTCTTCAATGAATTTCCTGTTTTTGCCTTTGACTATTGTGCATCTCCACTTGCTACATATGCAACCAAGTAATTGAGTCCATATTACTAGAACTGCCAGACTTATTTTCATGTAACTACTTAAAAGTCACAATCTGTATTAGCTTCTCCCACAAAAATACTACCTAGTGAACAAGCATAAAGATTATTAATTTAAAGACCCCAGCCAGAAGCCCACCTGGACACCAGCAGCTCCTCAGCACAGACCCCAGCCAGAAGCAACAGCAATTCAAGCATGCAAGCACCAGCCAGGGCCCCACCCAGACACCATGGGCTTGGGCTCTCAAGCCCCAGCCAAAGGCCTGCCTGGAAAACAACTGTGCAAGCATGCAGGGCCCAGCCAGAAGCCCACCCAGCTATCATAGGCAAGCGCACATAGATCCCACTGAGAAGTCCTCCCAGATACCAGGGTCTAGGCAGTGCAGACTCCAGCCAAAGGCCTGCTTGTAAAATAGCTGCACAGGAATGCACAACCCCCAGCTAGAGGTCCATCCAGATACCACTGGAATTGGCTCAGTGGTGAGCGACAGAGAGAAGGCCTCTCTGAGGCTTGTTGAGAGTTAAAGCCAACCAGGAGAGCAAAATGTCACCTCAGTAATGGTGCAGAAGGCTGCACTGGTTGAAATGAGAAAACACCAAAAAAGATCTCAAAACCAGACTTCCAGATCATCAAAGGCAACCCCCATGGGCAACAAGATGGCACAATCTGCAACTCAACTAGCTGATCTCCCTGAATTGTCAATGAAATAGAATCTGGAAAAAAATAAAAACAAAAATAATTTCTCAGATAACAACAGAGATGGTGTCCATAATCTAAAACATGATTAATAACTCTAGAAAAGACACAGGTAAAAAAATGAGAAGCAGAGGATCATTACGGAATCACAGCAGAGGAAAAAAATGGAATCCATAAAACAAATGGAAACTGATATCCAGGAGATTAAAAACACCACTGAAAGTTTACTTAGCTGAACAACCCAATATGAGGATAGAATATCAGATATAGAAGACAAGATTGCAATCAGTAACCAAGAAAAGAAGGATTTCTTAAAAATAGCGAGGAACCAGGAGAAATCAATCCAGCAGTTGCTAGATGATGCAAAGAAGAATAACATAAGTCTGACTGGAGTCAATGAAGAAACAGGAGAGAATGTAAATGACATAAAAAATAAACTGTTCACAGAAGTAATGGCAGAAAACTTCCCTAGAAGGGGAAAAGAATGTCATACACAAATAAATGAGGCACATAGGACTCCAAGTAGACATGATAAAAAAAAAGAGAACTGCACCTAGGCATAAAATAGTTAAGATTCCAGAAGCCCAAGAGAAGAACAAAATCCTACAAGCATCTAGAGAAAAGAAATAAATCACATGCAAAGGAAAGCTGATCAGAATAACATCAGACTTCTCAATACAAACACTCAAGTCAAAAAAAGCCTGGAGTAAAGTATTTCAAGCCCTAAAAGAAAACAACTTCCAACCCAGATTGATGTACCCTGCAACACTATTTTTCAAAATTTCTGGAGAAATAAGATACTTTCATGACAAAGAGCACCTGAGGAAATTCATGAATACCAAACCAGCACTCCAAAAATTCTTAAACAATTTCCAAGGCAAAGGAAATGAGGTTCACAACTCCATGAAGCCCAGCAAAATGAGTCCATCAGGCAAGACAAGAAATCAAATGCAAAGGGGAGAATTCATCAACAGGAAAAGGGTATGACATGGATAAGTAAAAACATATCAGTTATAACCATCAATGTTAATGGTCTCAATTCATCAATCAAAAGAAATAGACTGGTAGAATGGATCAAAAAGCAAGATCCAACAATCTGCTGCATACAAAAAACACATATAATTCAAAAAGAAACTCACAGACTAAAAGTTAAAGGGTGGAAAACAATACTCCCTGAAACAGGAACCCAGAAAAAAAAAAGCAAGAGTACCTATCCTCTTTGCACAACAAATGGATTTCAAATCAACACCGATTAAGTGAGACAAAGAAGGACACTACATTCTCTTAAAGGGAACAATACAAGAGGAAGAAATGACAAACATATGCACCAAATACAAGTGCAAGCAAGTATCTAAAACAAATATAGACAGACAGGAAAAATAGAATAAGCACAAATACAGTAGTAGTGGGGGACCTCAATAGCCCACTGTCACAAACAGATAGATCATCTAGACAAAAAATCAGCAATGAAATTCTAGAACCCAATGAAACTGTTGAACAAATGGATTTAACAGATGTTTACAGAGTGTTCCACTCCACAAAATCAGAATACACATTCTTTTCAACTGCACACAGGTCATTCTCCAAAATAGACCACATACTCCCTCATAGAACATGTTTAAGTAAGTGCAAAGGAATTGAAATTATCCCCTGTATATTATCAGACCATAGTGTGATGAAATTGGAGATCAGTAGCAAAGAAATAAAATGGCAAGAACTTCATAAATGCATGGAAATTGAAAAACACACTGCTGAACAACCACTGCGTCACAAAGGAAATTTAAAAAAAAGACAGTTTCTACAATTAAATGACAACCCTAATACAACACTTTGGAATTTTGGGGACACAATGAAAGCCACCTTATGAAGGAAATTTATAGCAATGAATACTCATATTAGGAAAGCAGAGCAAGCTCAAATACACAACCTAATGCTGAATATCAAGCTTCCAGAAAAAGAAGAGCAGAACAAACCCAAAGTTCATACAAGGAAGGAAATTATAAAGATCAGAGTAGAAATCAATGCAATGGAGACTAAGAAAATGATACAAAAAAAATCAATGAAGCAAAGGGTTAATTCTTCAAAAGAGTAAACAAAATTGACAAACTCTTAGCCAACCTTATCAAAAAAGGACACAAAAGGCCCAAATTCATGCAATTACAAATAAAAAGGGTGAAATCAGAATGGACTCAGCAGAAATCCAGAGGATCATGAATACCTACTTTGAGAACCTATACAACAATAAGATAAAAAGTACAAAACAAATAGACAGATTTCTAGATACGTATGAATTACCAAAGTTGAACAAAGAAGGCCTAAAATTCTAAACAACCCAATATCAATCAATGAAATTGAAAATGTAATTAAAACTTACCAATGAGAAAAAGTCCAGGTCCTAATGGCTTCACTGCTGAATTCTACAAGACATCTAGAGAAGAACTTTTGCCACTACTGTTTAAGCTCTTCAATGAAATTGAAAGAGAAGCAATACTCCCAAATTCATTCCTGGAAGCACCCGTCACCTTGATCCCAAAGCAGAAAAAGACCCAACCGAAAAAGAAAACTATGCGCCATTCTCACTAATGGACATAGATGCAAAAATCCTCAATAAAATACAGGCAGCCAGGGACCGGGGATTTAGCTCAGTGGTTTCGCCTCCTGCTGGGCAAGCTCAAGGACCTGAACTCCATCCCCGGTACCAAAAAAAAGGATACAGGCAAACAGAATTCAGAAGATCATCAAGAAGATCATACACCCTGACCAAGTGGAATTCATCCCAGGGATGCTGGGATGGTTCAACATATGCAAATCAATAAACGTAATACACTATATTAACATAGGCAAGGACAAAAAACATACGATCATCTCAATAAATGCAGAAAAATCATTTGACAAAATCCAACACCCACTCATGGTAAAAAAAAAAAAAAAAACATAGAAAATTGAAATAGTCTTTATCTCAACCTGATAAAAGTCACCTGTGAAAATCCAACAGCTAGCATCATACTAAATGGTCAAAAACTGAAATCCTTCACATTAAAATCAGGAACAACACAAGGATGTTCACTATCATCCCTCCTGTTTGATATAATTATGCAAACATTAGCCACTGCAATTAGAGAAGAGAAAGAAATAAAAGGAATAAAGATAAGAAACAAGTTAATTGTCATTATTTGCAGATGGCATGATATTCTATATAGAAGACCCCAAGAACTCCACCAAAGTCTCCTAGACTTAATAACCAAATTCAGTAGAGTAGCTGTATACAAGGTCAACACACAGAAACCAGTAGTCTTCCTGTACATGAACAACAGACTTGCTGAGAGTGGAACTGGAGAAACAACTCCTTTTACAATAGCATCCAAAAAAAAGAAAAATCTAAGAATCAACCTAACAAAAGAAATCAAAGACCTCTACTCTGAAAACTACAGCACTCGGAAAAAAGAGATCAAAGAGGATATCAGAAAATGGAAAGACATCTCTTGCTCCTGGGTAGGAAAAATCAATATAGTGAAAGTGGACATACTTGCAAAACTTCTATAAAGATTCAATTCAATCCCAATTAAATTCCAACAACATACTTCACAGAACTTGAGAAAACAATCCAAAAATTCATGTGGAACAAGAAGAGACCTAGAAGAGCAAAAGCAATTCTAGAAAACAAAGACAAAGTAGGGAGTATCACAATCCCCAACTTGAAAATATACTCAAAGCCACTGTGATAAAAACAGCATGGTACTGGCAAAGAAATAGACCAGAGGTTCAGTGGAACAGATTAGAAGATACAGAAACGACTCCATACATACATACTCCGCCACCTCATCTTTAACAAAGGAACAAAACATACTTACTAGAGAAAAGATAGCCTCTTTAATAAATGGTGCTGGAAAAATTGGGTTTCAACTTGCCAAAGATTAAAACTAGACCTATATATGTCACCGTGCACTAAGCTAAAATTGAAATGGATCAAAGATGTAAATATTAAAATAGAAACACTAAATTGGCAGGAAGAGAGGTTAGGTAGAATTCTTGAAGACATTGGTGTAGGAAAAGATTTCAAGAACAAAATCTCAGTTACAGGTGAACTAGCATAAAGAATCAATAAATGGGATCTTATCTTATTAAAAAGCTTCTGCATAGCAAGAGACACCACCAACAGAGTGAAGAGACAACCCAAAATGTGGGAAAAAATTTTTATCAGCTGTTCCTCAGACAAAGGTGTACTATCTAGAAAAAGAACTTTAAAAAAATCAGACCTCCCAAATTTAAAGACCCAATCCAAAAATGGGAATCTGAAATGAATAAACATTTCTCAGACAAAGAAGAAGAAATAGCAAATAAACATGTGAAAAAATGTTCAACATTACTGGTCATTCAAGAGATGCAAATGAAAATAAGGCTGAGATTCCACCTCATCCCAGAAAGAATGGCAGCTATCAAGAAGTGAGCCAATAACAAATGTTGGTGAGGTTGTGGGGGGAAAAAAATCTTTCTCCACTGTTAGGAGGGGTATAGACTGGTACAACCACTGTGGAAATCAGTATGGAGATACCTCAGAAAACTAGGAATAGAGGTCTTATTTGATGCAGCTATTCCCCTGCTGGTTATCTTCCCCAAAGACCTAAAAGAATCATACCACAGTGATATATGTGCACCCATGTTCATAGCAGCACAATTTGTAAAAACTTGGAAGCAGCCCAAATGCCCATTGACTGGAGACTGGATAAAGAAAATGTTTTTTTTTTTTATAAAATAGAGTACTACTCAGCCATAAAAAATGAGAAATGAGAGACATTTACAGCTAAATAGATGCACATTGAGGCCATCTTCTTAAGTGAAATAAATAGGACACACGTGGAAATACCGAATAGTTTCTCTCGTGTGAGAAACTGAAAGTGTAAATAAGGATCAAAATTTATAATAGATAATGTGAAGCAGGAAGAATAAATCCAAAGGGGAAGGGGAAGTGGGAGGGGTAGGGGAAACTAAAGAAGAGAAAGCAAAAAATATGAGAAAAGGAAAAAATAGAATCAAAGTCTTTGTAAATAGGGATGGGTGGAGGGGTTGAAGGAAGGACATGGGAGTGGGGAAAAAATAAGAACCAAGATATATCATGTACAGGTACAAATTCCTAATGATGAATGTCATCATACTGTATACCTAAACTGCACCAATAAACTTAATGAATAAAAAGATGATTAATTCCAATATTAAGTATTTTTTTCTTGTTCATAATTTACAGGTTAAATAGTAGGGTTTTTTCTGGGCTGGACCAGACTAGACTGATCTTGCTTGGGTACAGCCATGAGTCCATAAACTAATGGATTCCCACTGAAGGGCTATCAAAAATGGCCTTGCCTCTGATGGATTTCCTTCACATGATCTCTCACCTTCCAGCAGTTTAGATTATCAAACTACTACTTTGTTAAGTAGAAGATGCTCTATTGGTCGAAGCAAGTCATAAGCCAGAAGATACCCTGGGAACAGTCTACTCCCTAATTGTTTAACAGCAGGAAATGCACATTCTAGTGTGTGTAATTATTATAAGGAGTGAAAGATTATGATAATGTTTGGTTTCTACCATAAACTCTGTCAACTTCTTGCTCAAGTACTTCTATTTCATGTTGTGAACAAGTATTAACTTTGTTTACAGGATTTTATATCCAAAAGCTGCTTGTATTAGTCTCACCTTTTTTTCGTGTGATTTAAACTTCTATTTTTCTTTTTCCTGAGCCAGATTACCTGATCACTCTGACAGGATTTGCTTTACATTTTTATTCATTCATGCTTATGGTGTCACCCCTATCTTCTACCTTAAGTGCTTTTTTCTCTTTTTCATGCTTATTCAAATTATATTTTTATTAAAGTCAATTATACTCTCGTTTTTATTAGTCTCTGATATTTTCTGATCATTCCAGTGCATATTGCTATTTTTATTTTGAACCTTATAATATATTTCATACTTTTTTTTTTTTTGGTACCAGGGATCGAACTCAGGTCGTTGCACTTGAGCAGCAGGCGGCTAAACCACTGAGCTAAATCCCTGGCCCTGAACCCTTATGATATAAACATGAGTTGTACACAGTTTCAATCCTAACTTGCATAGCTATTTTTATTATATACTCTCTTTAGTGAATGTTAGTTTGGTCTACCCAACTAGAGTAAAAATGGGTATCCCTTATAGTCTAATATTTAATTATATAACAGGTATATGATAGGTTAAATTCCAGATGTGACTTTATTTCCAGATGGTGACTTTATAGAGGCCATCAAATTTAAAAGATGTCATAATAATAGATCCTGACCAAATATGATTGAATTTATGAAAAGTGAAAACTTGGACAAAGTGACAAACTGATAGAGAGACAAGACAAAGTGATGAGGTATAGAAAGAAGATAGGTATCCATAAGCTGAAAAGAGAGGTAAAAAGCAGATCTCACCTAGTTCTCAAAAGCAACCAATCCTGTGAACATCTCCATTTTGAACTTCTACCCTCTAGAAGTTTGAGACAATCATTTTCTGTTGTTTAAACACCTCAGTTTGTGTTTCATTTTTAAAGCAGCTCCAGCAAATAGATATGGGGTATTAAATAAATATTTATTATTATTTGATTTGCAGAGTACATGATTATTCACCATGAAAGTCTATGTTTTTGGAGAAATAAATTTCACTGAATTGCTAGCAATTTGGAATTCAAGGATTTCCAATTCTCAGTATATAAAATGAGAAGTGTTTCATTCAGTGTTGATCACTCAAAATCAAACCTTTGACCAGTAAACAAATTCTATTTCCCATTTTATACCTTTGATATGAGGAAGGAGGAGAAACAAGTACTGCAGGAAAAAGAAAGAATGACTTGGAGAGAAAGTAGGTACTGCACTTGCACAGCAAAATGAGCTATTTTTCTCTGTGCAACTATAACACAGTGTTTGGCAGAAATTAAAAATTGAATATGAATAAAGGTATATGCAACAGCAATATGTTCAAGTGAGATATGTATGCATTTATTTCTTCTTCTGAGGATACAGTGGTACCTGAGGAAGCCATAATGTCTTTTTTGTGAAACTTTAAAGTTGGGCCAGATATTAACAAAATTTAAAAAAAGAAAAACAAAATGATAGTGACAATAACAATGATAATAAAGAAAAATAATGTATCTTATTATGAGCAATATATAAAGACTGGAGATCATCCATAGCAAGCATTGTAACCTTTATTAGGAATGCAGGAAAGCATCTGTAAGTAAATGACACTTAGTCTGAGACAAAATTGTGTAGGAATGTTCCATCTCAAGAGAGTGAGAGAGAAAGAGAAGAAAAGAAAAAGAAAATAATAATTACTTCATGAAACCAAGGGAAAAAATTCTCAGGAGATAAAAAGACTGATATTTACTTTCCTTGGAAGTATGGCTAAAAAGGCTTCTTGTTCCCTTTCCTTCTCTTCTCACACCAGAAAGTTCTCTGGCACCGTTTTGAAATTTTCTATGAAACAGGTGGGTGTTTGTGCAGGCTGCTGCCCATCCTGGCCTGACACATTAGAAACAAGAAATGAAAGAGAAGCCATGCCTCAGAGACTTGCTTAAACTTCTGCAGTGAAGAGAAACACAGGTCTGACTGCTGAAATTGAAAGTCCAAAGCGATACTTCAGAGATAAAAATGATACCAGAAATAGAATCAAGCAATCATCAAGAGAACAATTTAAGGCACCTGCTGATGATTTAGGCTCACAACCCAACTCAGGCAGAAGAAAATTCAATATTTTTCAATGGAGTAAATAAAGTATTGAGGAAAATAAAATCCCAGTGCCTAAGATAACAATAGTATTGATGTCTGCAGATTCTGTGTGACAGATGCACTCAGCTGCCACTGCAGAGGCAGCTGCACAGCAATATACCAGCTTATGGCACAATAAACAGCTCAATATAGACAGACTCATCCCTAGGTCAGAGAGATTTGGGAAGATATCCTGCATCCTGCTCTTTGGGGGAACCTGCCCTACTACTGCTAGCAGTCAGCTGGACAATGATTCTTGGAGCCAAGGGAACTGTTTGCCAGATGGAACTGAAAAAAACATCAGATGTGATTCTCCCATGAGGGGGCCTTTGATTGGCTTGATCTCCAAAGCTACCTATGGGATATTAATAAGAGCCACGGGAGGACTGTTTGATAACCTCTAACACCCCTTGGAGAAATCTTTTTTAAAAAATTATAGTAGAAATCCTAAACTGGGGACCAAGGAACCAAATCTGGCTTTGAGATCTATGTTACTTGGCTTGAAATACTTTTGCACCATATATTCTTTATTTGTTGTTGTTTTTTAATTAGTTGTTAACCATTAAATACCTAAAGTTTCTGTCTTCTTTTAGAAACTGGGAGTATCTAACAAAATGAAAATAAGCATGCGTTGCATCTTTTAGATGTGGCACTAATCTGTTGTGTTCTCTAGCACTACCTGTAGTTTTGCTTCTATATGGCTTGCTTCATGTTGGTTACCCCTTCCAGACATTTGAGTCCTGAGAAAAGGACTGATATCCTGGCCAAAGTGGAATGAAGTCTACAAAGTATTGATCAGAGGGGAAACTCATTTTCCAGAAAAAAGCAGCAATCTGTGAGAAATAAAAGTTCAATAGAATTTTGGCAGATCAACCAGTTACTAAGTAAAGCGTGTTAAATCCCCCCAAAGAGGGAAAAAATAAACAAGGAGATAAAACAGCCTGTCTTGTGGGATAGTTTGAATTGTTAACAAGAATAGAAAAGGCAGCAAAGAACCCAAAAAGAGCTTACCATAGTAAAAGTCTTCATTTAAACTACTTCTGGTATGATTCTTAGGACAATGACATCAGAAACAGTGTATTTTGCAAATGAAATGATCATGGATTTGAGGCTAGGTTGTCCCTAGTTTTGTTGGTTCCACATCAAATGCCTGAGGAAGAAGAGGAGAAGTGTTTGTGCTCCAGACAAAGAATGACATCACAAAGGAGAAAAAATGACTTTTATTCATAAAGAGTAATCTGAAGCACTACTTTTCAGAAGGCTTTATGACATTGTTGAAGAGGTATTATTTTTTCAGGCTTTAATAAAATCAGTGTAAGTTTTAAAATCATTGAAGTTTATAAAAAAACCTCAGAAATCTGGAATTTAGATCTGGAATAAAGGTGAAACACTCACTATCTTTATTTCCTCTGTACAGTTTGGAGTGATCTAGAGACAGCCACCTAGACTTTGTTCTCTCTGACCTTTCATTCGTCTTCAAAGACTAATTTAGAAAAAAACTTGAATAATCCTCAGCTTGAATGAGCTGAGGATTATGCCCCTGTACTGGAATCCGTGCTCCACTCTGCTACCTGTGTCGAAGATATGAAAGTGATGCTACATTTAGGTCACTATATTTTAAATTTTATTTATTTACTTTTAACAGGTCTCCTTTAAAGGGTTTTGAACTTATTGAAAGAGAACTTAGACTTGAAAACTTGTAAAATTTTCTCAAATTAAGTTTGGCAAACTTCTGCTATGAGAAAGATGGAGTAAATGCAGTTTCCCCTTTCCTCCCACTTGGTACAACCAAAAGTCCTGTACTTTTTTTTTTTTTTTTTAAACAAACACATGAAGATTCTAAAAGTCGAAAAGAAGAAGACATATCTATTGGGTTATAGGGATAAGGGTGAGCTCTTCTCTACCACGGCCTTCACTGATGGGTACTTCTTTAGAAATGGCTCACCAATCACAAGTATTCCAGATCCTTCTTGCCTCAAACAAAGAATTGGACGAGACAAGCCAGAAATAGTGCCAAAAGTTTCTTTGAAAAGTACAGGGTGAATGGGTATGGAAGAAAGCACCTCTCCAGAGCAAACTTGGGCCTAACAAAGAGAAAAAGAGAGTAAAAGTATAAATAAAAGTACACACTGCATTTGAGAAACTCAGAGCAGGACATGGTGAGAACTCATCATAGCAGCTCCCCGTGGCATCTAGTCTTCTTCTGTTTTGTTTTTTGCTTTTGGTATCGGGGATGGAACTTGGGTCCTTGCACTTGCACAGCAGGCGATGAAACCACTGAGCTAAATCCTCGGCCCCTCTGGTCTTCTTCTGTCCGTACACATCTGGTGGGAGCTCACGAGAAGGTCTACATGTGTGGTCTTGGCGTTGCCCTGGGGTATTGTAATTGACAGGTCCTGCTCATTTCCCTAGCCAGCTTTCCAAGCCCTATCTCCTATATCAATACCACGTTGAGGGTGACTTAATTCCTGCTGGCGAAGCATGAAAGCTCTGACTTTCTAATAGGGCGCCAAACATCACTCCAATGGAGAGGGATGGGTGTCTTACTACTCCCCAGCAAATGGGAGTGGGTGTTCAAGTTCCGCATTGGTTTCCATGGATACCAGTTGGAAGAGTCTAACTTAAGCCTTCTCGGACAGTACACCAGCAGAGAGGCTGGTCCCCTGATTATACTTCACAGGGTGGAAGTTTATGTTCCTCACTGAGACTTTCTTGGTGTCAGTGGGGTCAGTGAAATAAGACTATACATTTTCAGTTGGAGTCCATTAGGTACTGTCTAAAAGATTTCTGTCTTGCCAGACTTCTCTTTTCTTGGCTCTTTAGATAAATAGAAGCTTTTTGGGGGGGCTTTTATTTTCTATGACTGTTGGCATTTCTGAGTTGTCAGCTTCTTCAATTCCAAGTCTGTGTTTTATGTGGCAGAAAGAAAATTCAGTTTGAATAGTGTCTTCTCAAAAATCAAGTTCATTTGGGACCTCAGAATATGTCCTTATTTGGAAATATTCTTTGTGGAATATAATCAATTTAAAGTGAGTTCATATTGGATTAAGGCTGACCCTAATCCAATGGAAACACACAGATACAGAGAGGCAGATGTTGAAAACAAATAAAACTGTCCCTATTTTCAGACAAGATGATTGTAAAAATTCCAACCCCATCATCATCAATGACAAAAAAATCCTTGAACTAATGACTACCTTCAGCGAGACTGAAGAAAACAAAATTAATGCATAGAAATTACCTCTATTGCTTTACACCAAGAATGATCATATGTATACTAGAATTAAAAGTACAATACCAGTTAAAACTGCTAATAGGGCCAGGGATTTAGCTCAGTGGTTCTGGCCCCTGCCTCGCAAGTGCAAGGTCCTGATTTTGATCTCCGGTACCAAAAAAAAAAACAACAAAAAACAAAACTGCTAATAAACAAAACAAAATAATTGAACAACTTATGCACAAGACTTATAATCTGAAAATGGCATAAAACAGATGAAAGAATCCAAAGATCTATGAAAATGAAGAGTAATATTTTGTTTATGGATTGGAGTTTGAACACAGTAAGGCTTCCAATTTTCCCAAAAGTTATTTATAGATTTAGTTAAATTCATATTAAAAGTCAAGTGAAACTTTATCTTTGCAGATGCACGAGATTATTCCAAAATTGAAACCTAAATGACTAGAATAGATAAAACAATTTTAAAAAAGAATAAAACTGAGGGCAGGAATTTAGCTCAGTGGCACCACACCTACTTCTCATGTGTAAGGTCCTGAGTTTGATCCCTAGTACAAAAAGAAAAAAAGAACTGTTGTACCTGATTACAAGTCTTAATATAGATAGTCAACACTGTATAGCAATGGCAGAAGAATAGACAAAAAGATGAATAGAAAAAATAGAGAACTTAAAAATACACTAAAATATGTTCAATGGATTCCTGACAAATCTGTAAAAGTAATCCAGTGTAGGAAAGATCATTTACTTAAAAAATTCTGATGCAAATTAATGTTCATAGGAAAACAAAAAAGATTCTATACAAAATTAGTTCAACATGGATCATTAACTAAAGTGTAAATAAAAAGAAAGGCTAACAGGTAAACTTTGAGATCCAGGGCTATATATCAGGTTCTTCAACATGATACAAAAAAGCAAGATGATGCAAAAAACAAACAAACAAAACCCTCCCAAAATGAAAAACTGGACCTCATAAAGAATAAATTCCTTTGCTTTGTGAAAGAACCTAGGAAGATGAAAAGACAAACTATAAAGTGGAAGAAATGATATTTCAATTTATATATTTAACAAAAAGCTAGACTATAGATTATATACAGTGCTTGCAAAAGTCAACAAGGATAAAATAAAAAAAAATTAATCTACAATTGGACAAAGGACAGGAGGAGATATTAGATTAGAGAATAAGGAAGGAAAAACAAGTACTTGAAATCTGTTCAAAATCTTAATCTTTTTGGAATGCTGAGGAAGGAAGATCACAAGTTCAAGTCCAGCCTAGTCAAATTAGCAAAAAATGTCTCAAAGCTTAAATAAAAAGGACTGGGGATGCAGCTCATTGCAAAGACACCGGGTGCATTCCCCAATACTACTCCCCAAAGAGCAAACATACAACAAAGGAGGATTATAAAATAATGAAAAAATGAAGAAAAGTATTTGGAATTCATTTTTCTTATACTTAATTGTTCTAAAAGAACTCTAACTCAAGCAAAAACTAGTGATGTAAAATTTACACACAATGGGTATAAATTCAAATAATATACACTTAAAATATGTTAAAATAAATTGTGTGACCACAACAGCACAATGGGTGGGAGAAAATAATTAATATATTTAATTGTAAGTACTTTATTAAACATGTCAAAAAAGTGTAATCTAATTTGTAATTAGAGATTGGACTAAAAATATAATTTTAAACCTCAGGAACACTAGTAAATTTGTAAAAATATATAAATACTAAGTCAGTAGTGGAGATAAATCAGAATTTTAAAAGTTTCAATTAACTCAGGAGAAGGCATTCATTCTCTGTTGTTTTTCTTTATTCACTCTTTTCAGCTTATAAGAACAATTGTTGGCCATGCCTTATTTGTATAATGCTATTCTCCCTAAATTGCAAACTCCATGAGATCTGGAAACTTTTTACATCTGATTGGATCTCAACTGTCTAAACTGTATGATGGGCTCAATAAATATTTGTAGAATAAATAAATATAATCTATTTACCTTTGTGAACAATTCTCTTTGTCCTAAATTCCCTTACTTGTTTTCACTGCCTGGAAATGAGTTCCTAGGCTTCTGAGACACTGTTTACTATACCTATTATTTCCTTAGCTTCCCATTCATAGAACAATTTAGTACAGTATATTGTTTGTTTGTCTTGTAAATACAAAATAGCATACATTGACTGTGCTAAGAGCAGAAATTTATTTTCTCACAGCTCTGAGGTTGGAATCAAGGTGTCAGTTGTTTTGCTTTTTTTCTCAGCCCTCCTTTCTTGCCTTGCAGATGGTTACCTTCTCTCTGTATCCTCACATATTCATTCCTCATTCAAGAGTATCTCTGGTATCTCTTTTCAGATTTCCTCTTTTAATAAGAACAGCAGATAGTTTGGATTAGGATGCACTCCAATGACCTCTTTTCAACTCAGTTGCTTCTCTGAAGACCCACCTTTAAAGATATTCACAATGATTTGCTCAGGATGAAGTCTCCAATACATGAATGTTGGAGGAATGAAGTTCACTTCACAGCAATTCTTTCTGTCAGCATGTAACAAAGAAATGGTGGAAGAAGGGGTGGTCTAAATATGACAAAGAAATGATTCCTGGCCTAAGGACTGCAACAGTTTATTAAGACTATCATTCATTAATCTGATATTTACAGTGCAACAAAACTTTTGCAAAGAAAGTTAAAGGTGATATGGAAGAAAATTAGTTTATACCACTTTTCTGATAAGCAGTCATAGATAGAAATTCCACTTAGTGGAAACATATCACTTGATGTTGTAATTTCAGTGAGATTTTTTTTAGAAACAGATATTGCTTAGTTTTAGAAAAAAATGTTTAAGTGCCATTTGTAAAATTAAGTACATAATAAATTTTTCATGTGCTCATTTGGCATATTTGCCATAATTTGTAATTACTGTGTATACAAGTATACTATGTAGAAGCAGCTGAGAGCTGGTCTAATTACATATTAGTCCTAATTATTATGATAAAATTAGTTGCAAAAAAAGCCATAGAGGTGTAAGACTTTTCAATATAATCATAAACTAGGGACTAAAAGCACATGTATGGAATTAGCATTATTATATTATGCATTTTGAAACACTATAGCGATGTTCATTTGAATGTTGGGAAGAATAACACAACACACACCCTTGGATCACTGAGGAGAAAGATATCTTTTTTACTAACCCACTTCAAATTTTCTGGGCCAGGCCTGGTGGCACATGCCTGTAATCCCAGCACTTGAGAGGCTTAGACAGGAGGATGCTGTGAGTTTGAGGACAGCCTTGGCTATATAGTGAGTTCAAGGTCAGCCTGGACCACATAGTGAGACCCTGTATAAAAATAAAAGAAATTTTTGAGTACTGAAGATCATAGAAAATGAAATATAGGACTTTTAGATTGGTAATGTATCTAGAAGAGATGTATCTAGAAGAGCTGGAAATTCTCTATGAAGCCTAAGAAGTAAGGATGAGCTTTTTGACTCTCAAAGAAAAACCAAAAAAAAAAAATCAATGTGCTCCTCATCTCTGATCTTTTTGTTTTCTTTCCCAGTCTGATCTCAAACTCCTGGGTTCAAGTGATCCTTCCTCCTCAGCTTCCTCAGCAGTTGGGATGACAGGCATGAGACATTACACCCAGAAACTCTGATCTTCAGTTTCTTACTAACACAAGATGTAGGATTTAGTTACTCCATTTGTTTTCCAAAACTTCAACTCTACTAACCTGTCCCTTGTTATTTCCTTTAGATTTACTCCTTTCTAACAAGTATATAAAAGGACTGCTTGCAAATTATAAAGGATATTAACAATACAAGAACATTAGAATGCCTACTAAATCCTTTAACTAAAAAATAATAACTGAGTATTACCTGAACATGTTTTTGAGAAAATTAAATAAAATTCTTTCCCTATTAATATTCCAAGACCACTAGCCTCTAAATTCTATTCTGGCCTCAGACACCATAGCCACAAGATGTCAAAGGAAAATACGTACACAAAGAACAACTGCTGAGGAACTTCAAATGGAGCCATGTTCAAAGGAATTCTTTTTAGGCTTTTTCATATGACAGATAACAAAGAAAATAAAAACAAACTAAAAAATGCAGCTAACAAAATGTTTCTGAATGTACAGTAGTCTTCCTTTTTTACTTTTTGCAATCTCAGCTATCTGTATTCAACAGTGGTCTAAAAATATCATATAGAAAATTGCAGAATAAACAATTCCCAGGTTTAGGTAGTGCATAGTTTCGAGTAGTGTTATAAAATCTAATGTTGTCACTCTCTGTCCTGGCTGAGATGTGGATGTCCCTTTTGTCCATCATATTTATACTATAGAAGCTATGGATCTGTTACAGTCTTAGTAGCCATCTTGGTTATCAGATTGATTGTAACTGTATTGCAGGGATTTTAAGTAACACTTATGTAGTGGCCTAATGATCTGTTACAATGTCTGTGTAACTTACCTGACTTGATTTCATCACATAAACCTTGTGTAATCCTACATCATCATGAGAAGGAGTAGAGGACAATAAAACATTTTAAGAAAAGGAACTATTTTCTCGTATTTTATTTACTGTACATTATTATAATTATTGTTTTGCTATTAGGTATTCTTAATCTCTTATTGTACTTATTGTATGTATTTATATATATTAAATTTTATCATGGGTATGTATGTGTAGGAAAAAGAAGTAATATAGGTTTTGGTAGTTGTTCAGTTTCAGACCATACTGAAGGGGGTCTTAGGATATATCCATTGTAGATAAATGGGAATAATAGTATTAGGAAATTAAAGTTGTTCTATAGAAAAATAAAAATCTTTTCTAGTCAATTATAAATCCAAGGAAATATTCCAATAAATTTCAGGTACAGTATTTGAAGTACAAATTTGCATTCATTGGTTAGTTTTGCCTTAATATTTAGAATTCATTAGTGAATAGTTATCTTTTATGAAATAAATTTAATTTTATATGCATTTCCTTTAAAAATAATAAATCTATTGAGATTTCAATTGTCTTATATGAATATTGGGAAATTTTAATTGAACTTTAAGTGTCATATGTTTTAGCTTTATTATTTCATAGTATCTTGTTAAAATTATATAAGCTGTAGTTTAAAAAACCTAATAAGGAAGCCAGGCATGGTGGTGCACACCTGTAGTCCCAGCACTTGGGAAGCTGAGGCAGGAGGATCACTACAAGTTCGAGGCCAACCCGGGCTGCAAAGTGAGTTCAGGCCCAGCCTAAACTACAAAGTGAGACCCTGCCTCAACCGCTTCCCCTCAAAAAAATCTGATAAGGAAATTTCAAGAAAAATATGTTATGGGTCTAGATCTCCTATAAAAATAGATGCATTAATAATAAAATGTATTAGCAGATTAAATCTAGTGATATTTACAATTGATAATGCATCCTTATCTAGTGCTGATTTAATCTTGTCATAATCTGAATGTTAGTTTCTTAGATGTCCTCATGTTGTAAAATTCTTTGAGCTTAATAAAAATGACTATAGGTATCTCTAGACTTACACTTTTGAAAAAAATTTACCACAGGATCTTGATATTTTAATAATACAACACAGAAATTTGGCATTCTCTATATGTTTTATAATTGATAGAAAAGCAGCATATTAGTTTTGAAAACAGCCAATGTATTTTGACATCAACATTGGAAAGATATATGCTAAAGACGAACAAATCATGGATGCCAAATGATTTATAATCCTTTTTTTCGTAATCCTTGCTTCTCACGAACAATTACTAAAAGAAGAAACATCAACATTGTGTTATGGGATGTACTTTCAAGTAAATTGGATTAAAAGGAAAAAAACACTATTTTTTTCATGGCAGTTCTTTTTGCTAGGATTACATTTGAAATGTCTGTTTCTTTCAAAATAGTAACAGTTTACTATTCATTTAGGATTGAGAGATGGGACTTTGGGCATACACAAATTAGAAACTTTATTATTTTATTTCAAATTGATTTATAAATTGTATATACATTTTGGATATCAGTCTTAATTGGTTTATGTATTTATGTAAAAATTCTTCTAGGCTATGACTTATTTTTCACATATTTAACAGCAATACTTGCTGAATATATCAGTTTTGTTCTGCTTATATTTGTTTTGGTTTTGTTTGTAGTGCAGGGAGTTGGTGCCTCACATATGGCAGGCAAGTTCTCTACCACTAAGCCACATGCTCAGCCTTGAAACAAAATATGTGATAAAATAGCAGTCATGTTAAAAACTGTGAACTCTTACTCTAGATTTTTAAAATTATTTTTATATTATTCATTGTTATTTATTTTATTTTTCTCTGATTTATGCAGACTATTCTGCTCCTAACAGTACACATAATTGTGTAATGGAAATTTAAAGGATATATGCAGTTTAATATCCTCTATTGATTTCTTCTATTCATTCACCAAGGTATTCAATGAAACATGTAGTGTTTTAGTTCTTTAAAAAATAGTAAAAATAATAGATAGTAAATCATACATAATACAAGATTTGACAAAGTAAGCAGTAAAGGTGGTAGAAACACTTTTTAAAAATTACTCAGTAACTATCTTATCCTTGAAACTGATAATAATTAATTTATAACACTAAAATTAATAAAGATATTGAAAAATAAGGGAAGAAGCTTAATATACTGCTAGAATTTTACCATTGTCAAATCCTGAACACAGAAACCACAGAAGTTCAAGTATGTCAAAAAGTGTAATTGTAAATAGCATTCCTGTCTGTTCTTTACAACTCTTTAGCATGGTCTGCTTATTTTAACAGTTGTATTTATAATGCAATCCATGCCGTGACAGATAGTAACCAAAGTAAATCAGCAAAATGATTCACTCTCTTATTTTCCAACCTCAGCCTCCGGGCAATCAAGAAAACTATGAACATCTGCCTACATTCTGATTGCCGTGTTCACTGATTCAGTACACTCAAATAAGCATCAATTAGTCTGTTCAGCATGTGTCAAGAGACCCGTCACATTAATTCAAATTAAGACAGAATAAACTGAATCCAGTTGGCAACATGTACATTTGCATGCTAAGTTTAAACAAGCATCAACTGTGCTATCTTTTATTTACAAGAAAAACAAGACTACATTGTTACATAATTCCAGAAATAGCCATCCATCATCATAATTTTACTTGTGTCATTCTCTTAATATATTTTAGACAATATATATTAAATATATATTAAATAGGGTGACCCATTTGCTAGTGGATTTGAGTGGACATTTGTAGTGCATTAGGTTAAAATAATGGCTTTTTAGGTCCATTTATTTTATTCCCATTAGTTAGCTCTTATGTACACAAGTGAGTCTAAAATCTTTAGATATGTGAGTTCCTATGTATTACACTTTAAAAAGTTAATATTTTCAAGTCAAATCACATCATTTATTTCTTTAATTTTCACAAAATACTAGTGCCTTACATGGTCAGGTGATAAATTTCATCTCATTTATTGGACTGCAATTGGCAGTATCTACACCTCTGCATCTTTAAACTGAATCAGGATATTTGAATATGCAGAGAATTACAGACAGTCTTAGAAATATGATGGGTTTAGCAGGAGACAGAATGACTATCATCGCATTAATTATCTTCTGTTCTTTTTTCCAATTGACAGAACTAAACTATGCCCCATGTTCCATCTTTATTGCTATTTGGTTTGAGTCATGTAGAAGGTCAACCAATATGTTATAAACTATTGAATTTCTCAGAAGCAGCTCTACAGTGCATACCAAAAATTCAAGGGGGAAAAAGAAAACTGCTTTACTAAGTTCTTAAATGTTTATTTTAATGAATCATAGTCTCCATGTTTAACACTTGATTGATGAGAGCAGGTGGGCTTGAAAATCTGTGGTTCTGACTGAACTTGAAAATAAAGCTAAAAAGAGAAGTGAAAAAACAACATCAAAATTTTAGGAAGTCCAAGCAGTATGGCTTATAAATCAGCAGAAAGATATTCAAAGTGACAAATGACATTTGCCAGGTTGCCTGCATGTTTGGGCATCATTGAATATTTGCCTGAATGTTAGCCCAGGATAAGCTCATTATAATAGGAATCCACTGCTATCACACAGAAGCAGCTGGTCTCATGTAAACTTGGAGGCCTTCTCCCCTGCTTTTCATTTAACCAGAATATCTGGTAAATACTCGGTTGTCAAGGAGCATTGCCTAATAGAATATTTTATGTATGCATATACTAATTACAATTTATATATACATGACTGGGCATGTGATTTAACTACAAATTTCCGATGCTAATTTTTTGAGGAAAATGATAAGCAATAATTAAGAAAATACCCAAGTGGTTAAAATATGCTGACACTCTGCTAAAATCTGATAATGCTGGTAACTTTGGGCTGAGTTCCAGTTGCTCCACTCTAGAACAGAAATGTTTACTTTTAAAGAGGTCTGGCCCAGCAAATGAGATGCTTGGTCTGAGTGGGATGGAGCAAAAAATTTCTTGTATAAAGTTCTCTGATGCTAAGGGGTGTGTGTGTGTGTGTGTGTGAGTGTGTGTATGTGTATATGCATATGTGTGTGTAGGCGTGCGCACACACACACACATTGAGAGCATATGTGAAAACTTAAGCAGAAAAATAATTGAAATCTAGTTACATTGAAATGTATTTCTGATCAAAAGTTCTGTACTTATTATATATTTTTCAAGTCATGTAATTCTTTATTACTTCTACTTAAAGAAAGTTGTGGAAAGTCATGTTTGTTTAAATTCTCCATGGATATGTGGTTGCACCTCTGAGAGAAGAAATATGTAATCCAATCATTTGTAAGAAAATTATGTAAATTTGAGCAACTTCAATGCATGTCCGATATTTGGATGAACAAACACAGTTATAATCAATATGTACTCAGGTACTATTTTTACACTAAGGAGTGAGGGCCAGGACCCAGAAGATGGGACCATAGATAAATTCCACAAGGACAGTTATTTGTGAAGCTCACTTGAAGATCAGATTCATAGGTCTTCTATTTTTTGAGAAATAATATTCCAAATCAGATACACAGCTCTGCTTGACAGGGGACGGGCTAGAGATTAGTACTTTTCTTGCTCATCCCAGCATCGCTACTAACAGTTGAGTTTATTCATCTATAATTTCTCCAAACTAACATTGGTGTCTTGCTCTTTCAGAAATATCTAGGAGTTTTGGAAATAATGGATAAGGTAATGGAATGAGATGGAAGGAATGAAAATTATGTAAACTGATCCTTAATTAGTACATTCCACCCAACACACAGGTCACTGCTTTGATACCTAGGGTGACAGCAGTTCTTCAGTCAGTAGTCCTATGGGAGCTGAAGAGAATTCAACTGAAAGCTGTAAATTTGCTAAAGGAATAAAGTTTCCTCATCTGTAATCAAGACTTGGTTTATGCTTCCCTGCAGCTATTCCAAGAACTCAGGATGATCTGAGTATACGTATAAGACACATATATTTTATCTTAATTGAGTATTCTAAAGTGAGCTGTGTAGGCATTTACCATCTTCCAAATACTTTTTTCCTCTCTCAGTCATCTTTGCATCTGTGAAAAACTATTTCTTTATTTTCTTAGTTCTTATTCTGAATCCAAAAAGCAATAATTATATCTATTTTATTATCATAGCTTTTATTGTTTTTGTCAGTTTCAGTTTCTGATTCTAGCAAATTTATGTCATCAAAAACATTTGCATTTTTTAAAAAAAGTTTTCTCAGCAGCTCTGTAATAGCCACCTTTTTATACTTGACAAATCATGGCAAAAAATTTTGAACAGCTCTGTCAAACTGGAAGTTTTCTGTCACAGCAAAAAAAAAAATTCCCCTAAATGTACACAAAACCCCCAAGAATTAACACTCTTTATACCTTTATTTTTAATAAGCTGTAACTAAATATTTGTGGTTTCCCTCTGTATCCTGCCCACATCAAGTCATAAAACCTTCTCTCTGGGAGATATTTGCCATTTGGCCTGAGAAATATCACTTGCTCTGCTGACTGATAACAGCCCATCTGCCACTGCACCTTCCTCATTTCTTGTGGCATTGGAGACACTGTGACTCCAGAACTTTCCCCACAACTCCCAAGCCTGTCAAAAGGACAAAGCCTGAAAAATACTAATTCCACTCTTTTGAGATTGTAACTTATTTAAAATACTTAAGACTAAGTTTAGTTTATGAAGATTACACAAAAATTTGTGAGTTCTCTTCACTCAGATTTACCCAGGTCATCACACTTGTCTTAGAATTCATTCTTTATCTCTTTATAGATGTTGTAGTTTTCATTTAAGAGTAGGTTGTAAATATGTCTATGTCCACAAACTTCAGAGTAATTTTGTAAGAAAAGAAGGACATATGCTTTTATGACCTTGGGATAATTATAGAAAAACCAGGAAATCAATAGGAATATATTACCCTCAAGTAATCTATAGACCTTATTGTAATGCTAGCAATTATGCTAGCATCCAATGTAGAATCACATACTCCTTGGTGTTTTGTTTTGGTTTTTTGTCTCTTTACTCTCATTCAGTATGCCTTTAAACTGGCATACTTATTCAGCATTTGTGACTTGACACTTTGAAGAATATAAGCCATTATTTGTATATTTCCCCATAATTTGTCTGATTTTCTTTGTAATTATATTTAGGTGAGGCATATTTGCCAAGAAGACCCCAGAGTGATGGAGTATTCTTTGAAGTAATATATCAGAAGGTGCACTGAGTTGATTTGCTCCAATACTGGCAATATGAAATGTGATGACTTTGTAAACTTGAAGCCTGCTGTCTGTCTCCAATGTAAAAATTATCATTATCCTGTTAAAAATTATTATCTTCTGTCAAGATACTTTAAAAATATGTAAGTATTCTTTTTTTGCCAAATCATTTCCTTATATTAGCATCTGTACATGCTTCTTGTCTGCAATATCAATGCTTTAGTTATTTCCAAATAACAATTTTCTATCATGCTTTCTATAAGAACATCCCTATTTCATGCACACTCATTTTATCCTGTGGATTATTTCACTATAATTAGTTTTCTTGCTCACATACCTCAGATTTGATAGGGGGATTTTCTTGAACCTGAACTTTAGGTTCTTTTGATATGTTTCCATCATTTTTGAGTACTTCCTAACTTCCTGACACCACAAAACATTACAAGTCCATCTTGTATTTTTCTCCTATGTTTGGAATCATTCATTTCTTCTCTTATTGGAAGGGATATGATATATTTAACCATACATTTATGTACAAATTTACAATACTTATTCCAATATTTTTCTTTTAAATATTTATAACTCTGATTAAAAGTCCTAGTTTTCATATTCCCAAAGTATTTATTCACTTTTGCATATCTGGAATATATATAAAAAAATTTCATGATTTTTTAGCTAAATCCCACAAGTATGCAGGCTATTCCCAGTTAATTCACATTTAGAAATGTCACATTTTAAAAAATGAACCCAAAATATAGTCCCCCTCATTACCTTCAACAAGATACTTTACCTCACAGCTTGTAAATTAAATTATTTTCCTTCATACCTTTTTAAGCTTTGTAAAACATATCCTTATGTCTTAACTCAATTAAGGCACGTTGTCTTTCCACCTATTCAGCAAGCTAGTTAATTTATAAAACTAATTCTTCCCCAAAAGAACAGAATTTATTTTTGACCAGTTCCTACATATCCAGCAAATGAAATGAGCTATACAATAATATCTATCTGCAATCAAGACACATTCAAAAAACACTTTGAAAAAAGAAGTCTGCAAAATAATTCCCCATATCTATCATACATAATGAAATTTTCTCAGCAACATACTTTCAAAAAATTACTACCATTGGCCTACCTTTCGTAGTAAATGATATCGCATATTTCCAATGTATCTATTTTCTTTATTGATTATTCAAACTTTGAGTTGGCTGGTTTCTGTCATATTAAAGTCAGTATAAATGAAAGCAATGAGTTAATAACTTGACTACTGTAATTTTCTTCTTCTTTCAAAGTCATGCGATGTAATAAATTTTTTGCTAGATGGTAATTTCTGCAGTAAACTCTTCTCACTCATCTTTTTTTGATGCCAGCTAAATAGTAGCCAAATGTCTTGCTCTTAATTTCCTGCCTTGCAGATGGGATGTGCATTGTCTAGGTCTGCCTTTTTACTGTAAATATCCAGGATAAATTTCCTGACATCAAAGCAAACCCTTTCAACTAAACCAAAGTCAATTGTAGGATGTGTGTGTGTGTGTGCGTGTGTGTGTGTGTGCGCGCGCGCGCTTTCAGTGAAGATTTAAAATTTTAAGTAATAAAACTGATGAATATATGACCAAAAAAATTCCATTTGATTAATGAGGATAGAGAAGTAGTAGACAATATTGAAAATAACTATGAGAACTATCTGGCTGATAATGTTTTTTATAATAGTTTCGAGAGATTTAATTTGATTCAAAGTACTTAAAATGTGAAATATCTATATTTATTTTTAAAGACCATGTGCTATGAGAAACAAATTAGCTAAGCTAATACCTGGAGATAAAATTATGTTTTATGGGCTATTACAAGATAGTGGATTCAGTGAACCCTTAAGAATATCATCTTAATAAAAATAATAACACTAATAATATGTAATACCTTAAGTAAATACTGAGATAAGTCAGTCAGTCCTACCTAGTTTGCACTGTAAAGAAATTATCTAAATTTTCTCTCATTTTGGTTTGAAACATTAGGAGAGGCTTTTTCTTTGTAGAGTATATGGGCAATGCATTTTATGCAGGCAATTTATTTTCATTTAAAGCTTCATTCAAGAGCTTTTTGCAGATCTTACTGTTAACAAGAATGTGGCTTAGTCTACTGTCAAAAGAGTTGAAGGAGAGGCTGCACAGAGGACAAGCTGAACATGTAACGAACATGTTACCATGGAAATAAAATGCAAATAATAGCTCAAATTTGATAAATTAGCATTCAAATGAAAATGAAATATATTATTTCCCATAGAACATTTCAGGTAGGTAGCACCTAAAGCTGATCATGGAAACAAGCACACTTTTTTAACATTTTCTGTCTCCTAGTCTATAATACTGAATATTGACTAAGAGTTCTGAGTTGGGTTAGGCATTAAGAGAACACTCTGGGCAAAAATAGTTGGATCCTCATGAATTGTTATTATCTACTGAGCTTGCTCTTTGTTAGATATCTGAGAGACTGCCTTTATTATCAGATTGTTTTTAAAAATTGAGATGGAAAATATTGGCAAGCATAATATTGTTGTAACTTCAACAGATAAATTTTGCACTTTCTGTCTTAGTCAATAATGCTGACTTTGATCTTCAATTTAAATTCTATGAAACTATGAATCTTTCCCTTCATGATGTAATACAAAAAAGCCCTGTACTTCATCCTCTGTGAAATCCATTACTGCACACTGTGAAATAGAATTATTTCCACCTTATGATTTTGGTGATATATCTGAGGCTAGTAAGTTGTAAATCCAGACCAAATACATTTGGGAAGGCACAGAAAGTAATGAGGAACTCTATCGATATTTTAAGAAATCATCAAGAACAATTCAGATTAAAAAATTATTTATTTTTTGCACCACATCAAACCATAAACATTTTATCTTTAAAGACATTGCTTCATTTATTTCATTATAGTTCTATTGTCCATTGTAATCACATTGTACCCGTTGTGAATAAGTCTTTACAGTGTTTCAGTGTTTCAAAATTTGAATTTGATTTTTAGAAAAAAATTTATTCACAATTTGTCTTATGTTATGTAATTTGAAATCATGTATGGCTTGAGAAGACTACATTACTAGGATGGATATGATCAAAATATGCTATATTCATGTGTGAAAATATCACATCCAAACTTAACATTTTTTGTGAAGTTAACAGGCAACTAATAATAATAGTTTTTTAAAAATACACTAATTGGAAACAATGATATAGCAAATACACTCTCCTACCCCCTTTTGTCTTTTATCCTTACTATGCTATAATGTTAAGTCCTAAAAATGTTTCATGCCTGAAAGTCCAAAGCAGCAAGTTCCAGAGCCACAGCAGTTTGTTGCCAGACTTTTCATCACTTGTGAGTATTTCCCAGTTGTTGCTAAAATGATTCCCTCTGAGGATATTGTTGAAATGTTGTGTGCGCTGCTGCTTGTCAATGCCAAGAAACGATGCAGAGCTGCTCACATGAGCTCTCCTAATTGTTCTTATACTAGCAACTAAGGAATTCTCACAGATGGGTTTATCATAACACTTTGTTAGCATTTTTGTATAACAACTGCCTTTTTATCATAAGGAAACCCTGGAGGGAAATACAACATTCAGGAACAGGATTTGAATATTAATTAATTGATACTTCAAGTTTTCTTTTTTAATATGATGAATATACACAATGAAAATTATTTACAAATTAGATTATAATTTTCAAGTTGTACATGGAAATCATGGTATCTAAGAAGTTTTAGTTCATCTGTATTTAAAATTTAATTTTTCATTTTGATATCTGCTAAAATATAAATGATTAAAAATTTTCTGCATTTTTGCTATTATCAATATTTTTAATCAATGTTTGAGGTGGGTTTTGGTTACTTGCAGATATTTTAAAGAAGAGCTTCCAGCTTCCAATAGTGTATATTATTAAATTAGAGGGCCAGGGATTTAGCTCAGTGGTTTTGCTGCCTGCTGCACAAGTACAAGGACCCAAGTTTGACCCCCGATACCAAAAAAAAAAAAAAAAAAATTAGAATATATTCCTATGAATAAGGCTGGTTTGGTTTGTTACTAAAAATACTGTTATTTTGTAGCAATAAATATTCTTTATAATTTATTATAAAATCTAATGTACAAGTCAGTAATATCCTACAAAAATGGTATTGAATAGGGGCCAGGGATTTAGCTCAATGGTTCCACTGCCTGCCTTGCAAGCACGAGGTCCCTAGTTCTATCCCCGGTATAAAAAAATTGGTATTGAATAGATTGTTATTTTTATACATTCTGTTAAAATTTTGGTGCATTCATTGTTATTTTTAATAAAGATGAAATATATAGTTAATAATTATTTCATTGGGTACAAATTTCTGAATGAGGCATTTCAAATTTCAAGTAAGTTTAGGTATCTTTGGCACAGTAATTCATTGTTTGCATGGGTGTCACTTATTTAATTCTGTTCTTCAAATATATCAACTTTTGTGAAATTAGAAAATTAATTTTAATTTAAGGCTTCTTGGGTTATTTTTTCTTGCTTTGTTTTTCTAAGTTTATTAAAATTATTTTTCTCCTATGCTTCATATTACCTGTTCCCCACCCCGGCACTCACGTGTCAGGACAGAATTCAGACCCAGACCTCCCGAGCCAAGCCGAGGGGAGTGGCAGAGGGGTTAGATCACCTGGGAACCAACTTTCCCCTGGGGATCAACTTTCCCCTTGCATGGGAACTCGAGAGGCATCCTGCGTCACAGCGGCTAGCTCAGCTCTGGCGTGTCCCAGAAAAACCACCATGCTTCATATTATTTGAATGTCCCCATATATAAATATTTAATGTGAAAAATCCATCTGTTGTCTTTCTTTCTTCTCTCAGTGGAAAAATGATTCATCATTAATACTTTTTTTTTTTTTTGTACTGGGGATCGAACTCAGGTCCTTGTGCTTGTGCAGAAGGAGGCGAAACCACTGAGCTAAATCCCAGGGCCTTGTTAATACATTTTCAAATAACCTTTTAGACTAACCTCATTATGTTAATATTCTGTGTATTAACAATTCATTTATATTAATGGTGTACTTTTTATTTGCTTACTTTAACAGTGATATTATTCTATTGTGTTTACCAATAAAACTGCTTACTGCATAACATTTAAAAGTGACAAATTTTGTTTATTATCAGTCTCTACTTGTGATTTTATATTTCTTGTGTTCTAGGAATATAGAATTACTATGAAAACTATTTGGGCTTTCATTTTCCAGAACTTAAAATAATCTATATTTATCAGTATAGAAATAATTAATGGGAAATATTGGCCTTCTGATAGAATGCAAAACTGAAAATCAGCTATATCCAACACAATTATTAAAAAATGAATGACAACAGGAATGCAATAAACCACAATTTCTAGCTATTATGTTACAATGATTAGACTATTCAAATTTTTAAAACACTAATAACACAAATACGCTCATTCTAATACAACATGTCCAATTTCAGTAAGTCTTTTTGCAATGAAGGATTAAGAGTATTTCACAGAGTGGTATCAGAGAGAAAATTTCCTTCAGAAATTGGCCAGAAATGGTGGGTGAAATAGCAACCAAGTGGCAGCTCAACTTTATCATATTAACACAGGTTGATACAGAGTCTGCTTTGAGATTTCTTAAGAATTTAAATGGGTTTTTTTTACTTCCTTTAGACTGATGATGGAAGAAAATTTCTATTAAGAGCTTATCCTTAAATATCAAATAAGATGTATCTCAGTGTTTCATTTTAAGGCACAAATTTTATTTTAAAAACCTAGAATTTTTAAAGGATTATTTATTATACTTATTAGCAAAGAGCTAATTTGCAGGAAAACAGATTGTTAAATAAGGAAAAACTGTTAATATTCTATTCCATTTAGTCTCTTTGCAAAGCTGTGTATTTCTATTTAAATACTCAGATTTAAAGTAAATTTTTTTCTTTACAACATCAGATATTTGGGACACTTGCTATGGCAACCATTTAGTTTAAATGACATAATTATGTTCAATATTACAGAAGAAAATTCTCAATCTTTTGTTTCATCAGCACAAACTAGAAGACATTAAATAAAACCTTGTCTTCTTTCTCAATGTAATTGAAGAAGGGCAATTTTTCATTAAAGTATTTTCCTAAGACAAATATGAATCACAAAATTCCAGGGGTAATTTGACCAACATTATTTGTAAATTTCAGACTTGATAAAATTTTCAAGTTTGTGTGTTTAGTAAAGATAATCATATTACTTTAAAATTCTGAGTAAAGAAAATGTATCTAGTCAACATGAGCACCTGTTGATTTTTTTAAGTAAAGATAAATCCACGATTAGATACCATAAATTCAATTACTTGGGCTGGTAGTTATGAACCTTCAACTTCCTAGACAGAGATACCAAAATAACTATTCACCATTGATTGTGAAGTCTGAGGAAAGTGAACAGACCAGTCCTCAGTGAGCGATCGATCAACTTGCCATTTTCTACCTGGTATCTCACCCTTCACTTTTCTAGAGGTGTCCAGAGCAGTCAGAGCAGACATAATGCTCATTTTATCCTCCTTAGGCACTATTGATATAGGGGGAATAGATGTAACTCCCAAACCTACTAGATATCTGAAATGCGAGTTAGTGTTCTCTAAAATCGAAGAATGAATTCTGGGAACAATGGAGGTTAAGATAGGAAAAATTTATTGAGAGAAAGCTTCTGTCTAAGAGAGATAGAAGGGGGACTGGAAAGTGGGTTACCTGCCCAACCCACTTTTCAAAGATGTTTTATACAGCAAAGCCATGTGGTGAGGCGGGTACAAAGTGGGACAAAACTCTAAGACCCAGTGGTCTTATACTTTACAAGGTGGGCATGAGGTGGGACAAAACCATGACCAAACAATAAGATTACATGTACAGTCACCTGGGTAATATTGATTAAGTGGGGATCAAATGGGGAAACAAGTCATGTAGCAAGCGTACAAGGAATGAGGAAGGATTTTCAATGGAAAGGGGTGGATCAGGGATCTTTCTTGGAAGATCTTTGTCCCCCACCTGTGTGACTGATACCTATTTAAAATATCAGTCACTGCTATTCATCCTACATTGGTTTGGTAGTTTCTTTCCTTTTACAGTGCTGGCCTTCAGTGAATGTGTCTTCACTGTCTTCCATGTTGGCTCCTCCTGGGCTGGCCCTGTCTAACTGCCTACAAGATATCTAATTAAACTACCTATCTCCAATATTATGATCTATATTTCATCTTTCATCTTAATTCCACCTCTTAGGAGAGACAAGGGACCAGGCAAGATATTAACATTATATCTTAACATTACAGTTTTGGATCATATTATGTAGATGTCTTCAATGTTCAGTTTCTTCTTAAGTGCTCTAAAAGTCTCCTTAGTTGGAAAGCAGAAGCTCCATTTCACTGTGTCTGAAAACATGATAGGTAAGTATAGTGACATTATTGATGCTAAATCTGCTCACATCCCTTTATTGCTTCAATAAGCCATTCCCTGAATATTTCTGTGTGCTTTCTTTCTAGTGTTGTACCTGTAACTTTCTTAGAGGAATGTTCTTGTGCTATTGAAAGGTGGAAGCATTTGGGGGTTTGGAAGTTTACACCCCCTAGGTGGCCTTTAATCAGTGACTGACTGGTGACTGAATTTGGAAATCCAACAGTATTGTTTCTAGTAGTACAAATAATGTGTAATTTATGCTCCAGAGTTCACTATTGGATCATACAAAAGCTGAGATTTTGCACTTTAGTCCCTTTTTTTACTTTCCTTATTTCTCACAAATTTCTTCTGGGAACATCACTTTAAAAAATTGCTTGCATATGTATTCCTGTCACACAATCAGCTTCTGAGGACTCTGACCTACCCCATGGAGACTTTCTATAGCTATTCAAAATAGTATTAATGAAAAATTACAATCCTACAGGAGAATGATTTTATACAGACAATCTGTGCCTGTGTGTGTGTGTGTGTGTGTGTGTGTGTGTGTATTTTCATGCTGGGAAATAATGCATTAATTTATTGAAGACTTTTGGTTTGATAAAAATTGTACACTGAGATAATGCCGAAGCATATGTCTTAACATGGACATACATGATAAAAATAACTAAATAGAATACACATACGGTTGTACATGAAAAAGCAAAGAAAATTCCCACATGTTAGAAATGTGTATGTCTTGAGTTAATGTGTGACAGAAGGTTTAAATATTGACTTCATCAATTCTGATTAATTTCATGTGAAAACTTACAACTGACAGAAACCTGAGACTAATTTTACATTAATTTTATTGTGGAAGCATCATCTGGCAGTTTATAAAACATGAAAAAGAAATGATAGTATGCATATTTAGCAACCTAGATTTTCTATAGTGACACATGCATACACATGCTTATAGAAATATAACTCAAAAGAGCTAAATCTTGAAAGCAGGCTGAATGCTCATCAACAGATAAATGAAGAAAGAAAATATAGTATATATAAAGAACAGGCTACTACTTACTCATAAGGAAGGGTAAATTGAATCATTCATTGGAAAATGGATGTACCTTAGGACCATAATGTGAAATGAAATAAACCGAGGACAGAGGTTAAATGTCATAGGCCAAAATATACATAATTTAAAGAGTTAAAAAGAGAGCTAAAAATCAGGGAGATAGACTCTGTGAAGACGAACGTGTGATCTGGGGATGGGGACAAACAAGGGAGGAAAGGGAAGAAAACGAGAAGTGTATGCATATGTACTAATTCTCCACAATGAATATATTATTATGTATCTCAAATTCATACAAATAAGACAGCGAAAAGTAGAAATAAATGGAAAGTACCTAATCTGTTAAAGAATGTGCTTTCGGTTTCTTTACCAAACAGACTCTAGTAGGAGATTAGCATACATTTAGTTTATTAGGACTGGAATTGATATCAAGTCTTCTAGATGGGGGAGGGAAAGGAAGTAGTATAAGGCAGTGGGAAAAGTAGATCTGTGACAAAACCTCTTTTTTTACAAATATATAAAATAAACATATACATATCCTTTTTAAAAAATTTTATGTTATTGGTACATTGTAGGTATACAATATAATGGCATTCATCATTGGAAATTTGCACCTTTACATAATCTCTCTTGCTTCTTATTCTTAGCCCTTCCCCTACCCTCCCTTCAACCCCTCCATCCCTCCCTATTTACAAAGTCTTTTGTTTAATTTTTTTCATTTTCTCATATTAATTCCATTCCCTTCTTTCCTTTCCCCTACCCCTCCCACATCCCCTTCCCCTTTGCCCCATTCTTCCTATTTCACATTATATATTATACCTTTTAATCCTTATTTACACTTTCAGTTTCTCACACTAGAGAAAATATTTGGCATTTACACATGTGTGTCCTATTTATTTCACTTAAGAGTATCCCCTCAATGTGCAACCATTTAGCTATAAATGTCTCTAATTTCTGATTTTATGGCTGAGTAGTACTCCATTTTATAAAATAACCCACATTTTCTTTATCCAGTCTCTAGTTGATGGGCATTTGGGCTGTTTCCAAGTTTTAGCTATTGCAAACTGTGCTGCTATAAACATGGGTGCACATATATCACTGTGGTATGATTCTTTTAATTCTTTGGGGAAGATCCCCAGCAG